>FXXK01001126.1:85671-114770 GCA_900184695.1 Betula pendula
TTATTAAAAAAATTACAAAAACAAGAGTTCTCATCACTAAAGGAATTAACTTGACAATCGAATGTTTAATCACCAAACTACAACCTTCTTTGAAATTTTACATAAACCAAAATCCATAATAAAATTGTACTTTGAAGTTGCATAGAATTACAGGATTTTTTATGGGAGTGATACTTGTTACAAGGGAGTGAAAGTAAGTTTCTAAAGTGAGATCATGATACCACATTTATGCAAGCAGTTCAAGGAGGGCTCAATTTTTCCACCATTATATTGATATATTTCAGTAAAATTTGAATTTACAAAGAGAGAAGCAGCCGTACCTCAACCACCTCACTGGAAAGTCTTAGTAATTTTACGTTGGAGAGCCCTATAAGAAGTCTATACAAGCGAAGAGCAATTTGAACTGATGTATTATCAGGGAAAGTATCAATCTCTGCCTTTTCCAGTGAGAATGACTTGTATAAGCAATAGTCGTTGTACAGTCCACCAACGTAATCAAATTCTATCAAACTATCCGCAAAAATCATAATCTGACAACCATCCCCATAACTCGAATATGGCGTCTCACATTCTATTATGCTCAGAGAATGAAGCTTGGGAGCCGAAAGACGCACAACCTTGAGACTCCCCCAGCTGCAATCGCTTAAACACAACTTCTCAAGGACTAGCAGACCAGAGAAAAACTGCTGGGTTAAGTACTCATCTGAAAATGTTACATTTCGGATAGTCAAGGTCTTTAGATTTGAGAAACAAATTTTAGTGGGAAGCTTGAGGATATAGGGCATATCAAGGTGTAAGCTTGTCAGTGTCTTGCAAGTAAACAAGCAATAAGGCAGTGAAAAATCTCCCTCGAAGTTGTAAAGCAAAATAGACAAGTCTTGAACATTATGCCTTACTGCGGCAGAGATCCACGTATTAACACGAGATGCATCACGTAGCACATCACAACAGAGATTGAATCGTTTANCAGATCCTCATACAAAACACCCCATTATTTACTTATTTCTGGGTCTTTCTGATTTACATTTCTAATAATTACCAAAATCAAGACAGGAACAGAAATTCTAAAGCATGCACTTCATAGTTCATACCATTTGAGAGTTCTTGTTTATTTTTCCTTTTTTCTTTTCTCATTTTTTTTTTGAAAATTTTAAGCCATCTAAATTACTTGTCATGATAATCAAATCTACAAGATTTCATGTGTGCACAAAATCCTTTAGGCTTTCTTAAGGAAGAATGCTTAGGGATGGATCAGAAAAACAAAGGTTGGATAATTACCGCTCACGCCACGACGGGAACTAAACGACGGCGCTTCTCGTGGGTGGATTGTTGTACCGGTTGGAAAGAAGCACGGACGGATAAAGATTTGGTAGAGAGATGGAATGTGTTTATGGCAGGGAACAAGGACAGCATTCCCTCCAAAAGCTGTGCATTTTCTTTTGCTGATGGGCGGCAACACGAGCTAGCGATGCAGTAAAACGGCAGGGTTTTGGAGAAAATAAAAAATTCTGATAGTGTTGGAAATCAGAATGGCGCGGAAAACAGAGTGAAACAGAGATGGAAACTTTGAACTGATTCTGACTAAACTGAAATGTTAACTATACNCTTTTTTTTTTTTATCTGTATTTGGGATTTTATAGCTGTTGTGTATGATTATATTTAATGTATGAAGTATGGAACGAGATTGAATTTTCAATTTAGAATGCTTGTTAAATTTTTTTTTTAAAAAAAACAAAAAATTAAGTAATATGATGCATGAGATTATAGGGCTTGATAAGTGCTAAAGAGTGCACTCTTTTAGGCCCAAAAAAAGACCTGAAAAAGGCCCAAAAAAAATCTAAAGTGAGCCCAAAAAAAGGCCCGATTTGGACCTAACACCCAAAATATGCCTAAAAAGCTCAACTTTAAAAAGCAGTTATAGGTTTAAATAACTGCTAACCACCTAAGGCGGTGTGGAAGCCATTAGTAAATTGACTAACTGCTTAAGACAATTACAGTTACAGTTAGAGGCGATAACTACTAACCGTAGCCGCCTTTTCAGCCCTAATGTAAAGCTTCTCAAACTTTGTCTTTTTAATTCATTAAGATAAAAGTTATGGAAGCAGTTTTTTCTTTTAAAAATAAAAAATAAAAAATTGAAACAAGGGGATTTTCTTTTTTAAAAGGTGTGATTTTAAAAATAACTATTTTAAATGTGAATTTGAAATTGCGATTTTTAAAAATGCTATACGTACACTTTTAGAGTAGAAAATAACTATAAAAAACCCCACTCTGGCAACCACCTATTATTAAAATGAGTTGTAAGTTTTATTTTTACAGCCTATATCATCTAAACACACTAAATATATACAAGCGTTATTTTTACAATTTACATCATCTAAACACACTAAATACATACAAAATGTATAGATCTGATAAATCTCTTTAAAAGAATAAGTGTTTATTTTATAGATAAGTTTTCTTTTGTTGATAAGATGTATTTGATATATTTAACTGACGTGTTAACTTCTTGAATATTGTAAAAAATAGATTTTATATCACATACTGGCTGAATGTATTCTCTTTAAGATTATAATGTAAAAATTCATAACAAGAAAACAAAAAATATAATGTAAATATATAGTTTAAAAATTATTTTTTTCATTCTTTTATTTATTTTTTTGCCTATTTCCATATTAAGAGATGTGCAAATCTACATAAAATCGCAGTTTTACTTTTAAAATCTTGCGTTAAAAATGCTACGTTTTGAAACCACAATTTACCTACTATTTGAAAATGCAAAATTTTTTTTTTCTATGTTTTCAAATCACAATTTTTTAAAAATATACTTTCAAACCACATATTTTTATAATTTTATTTGAAGTCCACTTTTAATTTGCGAAATTACATTGTCGAACGTAGTCCATGTGTTGCATGTGATTGTGCTGGTTCGTAACACATAGTTGGCATCTACCAGTTCAATGTGACAGTGCTAAGATCGTTAGGTACGTGAGAAAAGTTGTAGATTTTAATCAATAATTTGATGCATGCGAGGATTTCTCATCGTCATATTGTGAATCAGATCATATTTTACAGTTTTGGGCCAATTGTTTATTAGTCTCTGAAAGACGGGCACATTTTAACATTTCAATCATCATATTTCAGTCTTGGGCCAATTGTTGCTGAAATTGTTGGAAGATGTTTCCTTGTTTGAATCAGGAACACTCTCGTGTGTTACATACATGCTCATGAAACTTGTTAATCAAGATAGTGACAAAAACAGAGCTGCCCCTCCAGCCAAGCAACTGACTGAGCTTACAAAAGTTTATTCGTTTTAATGCCTTTTCTTTTCTGTTATTGTTCCCAGCTTTGGGTAATAGTGGCAGAAAATTTCATCTGTCAGGATTATAGCTCCTGCCATAGTCCTCTGCTTCAGTTTATAAAGGGAAAATGCATGTGATTTGGAAACAAAATTAAATGAAATTGTAGATTTAGTTATCCTCTTCTATGGAATGTAATTTGTGCCGTCAGCTACTCCTGGCATCTGTAGGCTAACCCAGTTTGAATGAAAGAGGTATTAAGGCAAAATGCATTCACTAAAATGGGAGTTGAAAAAAAAAAAAAGAACTAAATAGAAGAAAAACGTGTTAAACCAGTAAATGGATATATATGTCCCTCATGATTCATACATGGATATGTTGTACGTGATGATCGAATGAGTGTTACCGAAGTGTCAAGAGTTCATCATGTTCTTTACTCTGTTTCTCTTTTACCGAAAATTGATTACTTGTGAATCTGTGATGGTTAGACAAGTCTATCATGTAGATGAATGAGGATAAAGTAAAGATGTAAACAATGAAGGTAGTAAAGTTAAAGATAGTGATCGAGCACCGGAATCTAAGGAACTTACATGTCTCAACTTTTTTTTATGATGGTTTTGAATGCAATATAGAAACAGATATGCAAAGTTTAACAAAATAGGTAACATATTTTAGGATGGAGTCTGCATTAGAATCTAGAGGACCTGCTTATCATAACTTTTCTCACGATGATTTTGAATGCCAAACAGAAGAAGATATGCAAAAAGTTCAAAAATATTGTAGGTAATTATTTTCAAATGAAGTCAACATTGGAATCTAGAGGACCTGCTTATTTTAAATTTTTTGATGATGGTTTTGAATGCAAAATAGAAGGCAAGGGATATGCATGATAGGCTATGTGGAACTTAATTTTGTACTCAATCCGGTTTTGCACCCGACCTGGTACGACAAAAAAAGGGCTACGGTTTAAATGAGATTTTTTCTGAGGGTTGGCCCATAGAGCGAGGCTTGGGCCTATCGCGCTAATGGCCAACCCTCGATGGGGGTTCGAGGGCAACACCCCCAAAAATAATATTTTTGATCCACCCGTTTATGTTTTTTCGGCTCAGTTGAAAATCTTTAAATAGCCGCTTATGTAGTAGGGTTTTTGTAATACACGTGCGACACCTCTCTTTGTACTGTTTCTCAAAAATAGTAAAACTCTGCTGCAGCACAGTGGACGTAGCCCCTGAGGGTGAATTACTTAATTTTCTGTGTCTTGTGATTAATTATTTTTCTGTTTTCTGTTTCTATCGTTATTCTCGAATTTTGAAAAATCGGTGATTTTTCTAACAATGCAAAGTTTAATAGTGTAAGTTGAGTATCTTCGAATGGTGTTAGTACTAGAATCTAAGGGTGTGTTTGTTAAATGTTTAGAAATGTTTTTGTTTTAAAATAGTAATAAGAAGTTATTGATGTGATATAAAGTACAAAGAATGTTGTGAATTTTTTATATAAAAAAGTAAAAAATTTATGTTTTTTAGTAAATTTTTTATTTGAATAGTAATAAAAAGTAAGTGATGTGATATAAAAAGTGAAAAAAAAATGTTAACAAGTGATTGATGAAATATTAAAAGTTGAGTTGATTTTGGGAGGGGAAAAAAATGAAGGAGAGAAGAGTGGTTAACAAACGGAACCTAATTGACTTGCTTGTCTTAACTTTTCCGATGATGGTTTTGAAGGGAATAATGCTTGTGTATCTACTCCATGTACTTCTTGGGGTCCTTTTAGTACACATAGACTAATTTTTTTATATTTTAAACAAAAGGTGGGGCGCCGCACTTGCTCTTCATAAAATATAAAAGAGTTATTCCATGTATATTAGAAAAACTTCAAAAATGGCATAAAATAGATGCACAAACATTACTCTTTTGAAGGCAATAAAAAAGCATATATACAAAGTAATGTAGGTAAGGTATTTTTGGATAGAGTCTGCATTAGAATCTAAAGGCTCTGCTTATTTTTACTTTTCTAATGATGATTTTGAAAGCAGTATATAAGCATATATTCAAGTTTAACAATGTGTAGAGTATTTTTTAATAGAGTTAGTATTAGAATCTAGAGAGCCTGCTTATTTGAACTTTTCCAATGATGGTTACATATATGCAATGTTTCAGAATGTTGTAAAGTATTTTCGGATGGAATTTATGTTGGAATCTAGTGGACTTGTTTCTCTTAGCTTTTATAATGATAGTTTTGAACACAATAAAGAAGTATATATGCAAAGTTTAACGATGTAGATAAAATATCTTGCGATTGAGTGAGACGCATAAATCTTGCTTAACAAGAATCTTATTGCTTTTCTTTTTCTTTAAATGTTCCTTGCTTTTTTCTTTAGTCTTTCCTTTTTCTTCTTTTTTTCTTCCGTTGAGTACATTATATAAAGATCACATTGTTGATCCTCGCAAACTCACACCCCTCAACTCTTTAATTAGTACTCTTTCCCTTCGAAAAACAGAAGTAAGAGATGTGTTTCTAGCCGATCTTACCTTTCGAAGGCAAAATCAGATTCTTTGCTGTGAGTATTATTGATGACTGATTATGCTATTTGTGTGTGATTTCTTTTCCTTTCAGCAAAATAGTAAGAAGCTTTGTATGCTGAAAACATGTGTTTTAGAAGGTCCAGTTCATTAAGATTGTATTTGTAGGTCAGGGTCTTGTCTAGCTCTTCTTTTTTACTTAAATTGCATGCGATGCATTTGTGAGCTTCTTTGCCTCATCTCTCGTCCTCATTGGATCGTTCACTAATTAAACTGGGATATGGCTTGGTTCTTTTGTTATTTATTTTCTTTCTCTTAACTACTTAATTAGGCCCTTTTTTTATTTTAAAGATATATAATTGTCCCGTTTTGGTGTAGGGCATAGTTGAAGAGAGAGACAAAGGACTAGGAACAACTTGTTAACGTGTGTGGCTTGAATTATCAAGTGGGTCCATGGTTTATTCCTTCTCCTAGGTGGATTTGTATTCCTTGAACTCTTGGTTTTCTTTTCCCACTCCAAGCCTTATATGGAATTGTTTTTAACCGACTTGGAGTTCTATATAAAGGGCTGTTCAGCCCTTTGGAAGATCAAGCCAAAAAGAAGAAAATCACGGCAGCGAGTGAAAGAGGGAGAGAGAAAAAGAAAGGGAAAGGAAAAGAAAGAGAGAGAGAAAAAAAAGAGAGGTGGAGAACGCATGGTGTAGTGCGGGAGAAGAAAAAATTGTAGAGTTTCAATTGTTATTTTTCCTCTGTTGTGTGAGGGTGAGATACGGGTGTATTGGGGCTTTGGGTTTTGAGTGATTTTTCTCCCTGTTACTTTTGTACTCCATCTTTTGATAGTGAATTTCTCCGGTTCGTCTCCAACAATGGATGCAGACTTNTGAAAGAGGGAGAGAGAAAAAGAAAGGGAAAGGAAAAGAAAGAGAGAGAGAAAAAAAAGAGAGGTGGAGAACGCATGGTGTAGTGCGGGAGAAGAAAAAATTGTAGAGTTTCAATTGTTATTTTTCCTCTGTTGTGTGAGGGTGAGATACGGGTGTATTGGGGCTTTGGGTTTTGAGTGATTTTTCTCCCTGTTACTTTTGTACTCCATCTTTTGATAGTGAATTTCTCCGGTTCGTCTCCAACAATGGATGCAGACTTGTTAAGCCGAACCACTTAAATCTTGGTGTCGTGTGTGATTGTTTTTTGCTATCTTCTTATTATTCGCTTCTCACGGGTCTTGGGGGAAATAAGATATATTTCCTAACAATTGGTATCAAAGCTTTTGGTTCGAGTGGGAGCGATGGCAGGAGAAGATGTTAAAGCAGAAAAAATCAGAAAATTTGATGGCACAGATTTTGCATATTGGAATATGCAGATTGAAGATGTACTTTATGGGAAGAAACTACATCTGCCTCTTTTGGGGGAGCAACCAGACGATATGTACGATAGCGATTGGGCCCTACTTGATCGAAAGGCCCTAGCAGTTATCAGGTTATCGTTGTCAAGATCAGTTGCACACAACGTTGTGAAGGAGAAGACCACTGCAGGTCTGATGGCGGCTTTGTCAAGTATGTATGAGAAACCGTCGGCAAACAACAAGGTGCACCTGATGAAGAAGTTGTTCAACCTAAAGATGGCTGAAGGAGCCTCGGTAGCGCATCATCTCAATGAGTTCAACACCATCACAAATCAATTATCCTTAGTAAATATTGATTTTGATGATGAGATTTGCGCTTTAATTGTGTTGGCGTCATTGCCAAATAGCTGGGAAGCTGTGCGGATGGCTGTGAGCAATTCTGCAGGGAAGAGCAAGCTCAGCTATGAAGACATACGGGATTTGATTCTTAGCGAAGAAGTTCAGAGAAAAGACACCGGTGAAACCTCGACTTCTGGTGCAGCCCTAAACCTCGAGACAAGAGGTAGAGTACAAGACAGGAACTCTGACAGGGGCAGATCAAAATCCAGAAAGGGTAGAAGCAAATCCAGATCTGGACGACAACTAGAGTGTTGGAATTGTGGCAAGACTGGCCACTTCAAGAAAAATTGCAAAGAACCGAAGAAGACTGGTAACGACTCTGCAAACGTCGTGGCAACCGAAGAAATACAAGATGCCCTAATTCTCTCTGTTGACAGTCCTCTTGACTCTTGGGTCATGGACTCGGGAGCCTCTTTTCATACCACTACGATCCGTGAAGTACTCGAAAATTACGTTGCTAGAGATTTCGGGAAAGTATACTTGGTTGACGGAACGCCTCTAGATATCATGGGCATGGGCGATGTTCGCATCAGAGTCCACAGTGATTCGGTATGGAGGCTACAAAAGGTCAGACATGTCCCACAGCTGAAGAAGAACCTGATTTTAGTAGGACAACTTGACGAAGAATGGCATGCCATAAAATTCCACGGTGGTCAGTGGAAAGTATGCATGGGAGCCAGACTCTTGGCTCGGAGATATAAAATAGGTACTATCTATTAGACTACTAATCCGAGAGATACAGTTCCAATTGTAGTTGTAAAGGGTGACTCTAAACTATGGCACCTAAGGCTTGGGCATATAAGCGAGAAAGGGATGAAGGTGTTGCTGTCAAATGGGAAACTACCAGAACTGAAGTCAGTTGAATTTGATTTGTGTGAAGACTGCATCCTAGGAAAGCAGAAGAAGGTGAGTTTCATGAATGTTGGTAGAACTCCGAAGCCTGAGAAGTTGGAGCTGGTATACACGGATTTGTGGGGTCCCTCTCCAGTGGCATCTCTTGGAGGCTCGCGATACTATATCACATTTATAGATGATTCAAGCAGAAAGGTATGGATTTACTTCTTAAAGCAAAAATCTGATGTATTTGAAGTTTTTAAGAAGTGGAAGACCATGGTAGAGACAGAAACTGGTTTGAATTTGAAGTGTCTAAGATCAGACAATGGAGGAGAATATGAAGACGAGGGATTTAAATAGTTCTGCGCGGTAAATGGGATTAAGATGCAGAAAACTATCCCAGGGACACCACAACAGAATGGCGTTGCGGAGCGCATGAACAAAACCCTCAATGAGCGTGCAAGGAGTATGAGGTTGCATGCTAGGTTACCAAAAACCTTCTGGGCGGATGCAGTGAGTACTGCTGCTTACTTGATAAATAGAGGACCCTCTGTTCCTCTGGGCCACAGACTACCTGAAGAAGTCTGGAGTGGAAAGGAGGTAAATCTTTCTCACTTGAAAGTTTTTGGTTGTGTCTCATATGTCTACATTGAATCTGATGCTCGTAGCAAGTTAGATGCTAAATCTAAGAAATGTTATTTCATTGGCTATGGGGATGAGGCATTCGGGTATCGGTTTTGGGATGATCAAAACCGGAAGATCATTAGAAGTAGGAATGTTACTTTTAATGAAGTGGCTGTGTACAAGGACAGTTTGAATGCAAAATCAGTCAATGCAGAGTCAGAGGCTGAAAAGCCTGATTTTATCAGCTTGGATGAGATTTCTAATGGTGCAGCTTAAAGAAGGAATTCAGAAGTTGATGAGGATCCAGAAGCTGAACAAGATCCTGAAGTTGAAGAAACTGAAGAACAACAGATTGAGCAGGGAACACCTACAACGGCTGTCCGAAGGTCTACCAGAACCATTAGACCTCCACAGCGTTATTCACCCTCCTTGTTCTATATTCTGTTGACAGATGGCGGTGAGCCAGAGACGTATGATGAAGCCTTGCAGGTTGAAAATTCAACCAAGTGGGAGTTAGCCATGAAAGATGAGATGGACTCATTAATGACTAACCAAACATGGGAGCTGACTGAGTTGCCAGCAGGTAAGAAGGCTTTACATAACAAGTGGGTGTACAGAATAAAGGGTGAGCATGATGGTAGCAAGCACTACAAGGCAAGATTGGTTGTTAAGGGCTTTCAGCAAAAGGAAGGTATTGACTACACCGACATATTTTCACCAGTGGTGAAGATGACAACCATCAGACTAGTACTAGGAATTGTGGCGGCAGAGAATCTACATCTTGAGCAATTAGATGTGAAGACAGCATTCCTTCATGGTGATTTGGAGGAAAATATCTACATGAGGCAGCCACATGAGTCAGGTATGCAAACTGAGGAAGAGCTTGTATGGCCTAAACAAGCTCCAAGGCAATGGTACAAGAAGTTTGACAACTTCATGGATTCTGCTGGGTTTACGAGGTGCAATGCAGATCACTGCTGTTATGTTAAGAGTTTTAAGAACTCTTATATCATCTTACTGCTGTATGTGGATGATATGCTCGTTGCAGGGTCCAGTATGGAAGAGATCAAGAATTTGAAGAAACAGTTGTCATCACAGTTTGTAATGAAGGATTTGGGAGCTGCAAAACAAATCCTGGGTATGAGAATCATTAGAGACAGAGCTAATGGTACATTGAAGCTTTCACAGACAGAGTATGTGAAGAAGATTCTCAGTAGGTTTAGCATGGATGGAGCTAAGCCGGTAAGCACACCCTTGGGAAGTCAATTCAGACTAACCAAGGATCAGTCACCAAAGACGGATCAGGAGAAGGCATACATAAGCAAGGTGTCCTACGCCTCAGCTATCGGAAGTCTGATGTACGCAATGGTCTGCACTAGACCGGATATTGCACATGCAGTGGGAGCTGTGAGCAGATATATGGACAATCCAGGGAAACAGCATTGGGAGGCAGTCAAGTGGATTTTACGATATCTGAGAGAAACTTCAGATATGTCCCTTTGCTTCACAGAAGCAGATTTGAAGCTGCAGGGCTACGTGGATGCTGATCTAGCAGGTGATGTTGATAGCAGGAAGAGTACTACAGGGTTTGTATATACCCTGGGTGGTACAGCGGTGTGCTAGGCCTCAAAGTTACAGAAAATTGTGGCCCTTTCTACTATAGAAGCTGAATACGTGGCTGCGACAGAAGCCGAAAAGGAGATGGTCTGGCTAAAGGGTTTCTTGGATGAGTTGGGTAAGAAGAATGAGAAGAGCGTTCTACACAGTGACAGTCAGAGTGTTAATTTTCTTGCAAAGAACCCGGCTTATCATTCAAGGACGAAGCACATTCAGTTGAGGTATCACTTCATACGTTCACTACTGGAGAGCGAACAATTGATACTTGAGAAGATTCGAGGTACAAAGAATCCAGCAGACATGTTTACAAAATGTGTGACTGTTGAGAAACTGAAGCTGTGCGCAGCTTCAGTTGGTCTTCAAGCTTGAGGACAGGTAGGGGAGATGACCTGAGGAGATTTGCTTTTGGGACTTGATGGAATTCAAGTCAAGTGGGAGATTGTTAACGTGTGTGGCTTGAATTATCAAGTGGGTCCATGGTTTATTCCTTCTCCTAGGTGGATTTGTATTCCTTGAACTCTTGGTTTTCTTTTCCCACTCCAAGCCTTATATGGAATTGTTTTTAACCGACTTGGAGTACTATATAAAGGGCTGTTCAGCCCTTTGGAAGATCAAGCCAAAAAGAAGAAAATCACGGCAGTGAGTGAAAGAGGGAGAGAGAAAAAGAAAGGGAAAGGAAAAGAAAGAGAGAGAGAAAAAAGAGAGGTGGAGAACGCATGGTGTAGTGCGGGAGAAGAAAAAATTGCAGAGTTCCAATTGTTATTTTTCTTCTGTTGCGCATTGCCACGCAGAAGCTGCAATAAACGCGGTCGCTATTATTGGGGGTATATATGAGTGAATAGTGGAGAATGATATATTGCATCGCCCTGTGGTTTATACATTATTTGGTACTCGCCTAGTGCTTATGATAGTTGATACACCTGTCTCATCTGCCGATATACAGTTTCTTCCATACAGTTGCCATAGTAGTGTTCATGATTGACTACGATCGACACCGATCTAATAAAGCTTGGTTTGCCAGTAGTGCTCAGATATAGTATGTGCTCCTTTATTGCCATATCTTTCTTTGTCACTTATACGACAACCTCTTAGTCTAGATAATGCCGCTGGTATGGGGATAAGATATATAGATTTATTCTTTTTCCATACTCATTATCTTGCGTATCTGGAAAAGGAAAACACCTGAGATAATTGTGCCTCTCATAACTTTTTGGGGTGAATGTATTAGAGAGAATCATCTAAAGAGTATTTTCATAGTCTTCTAGATTTCATCTAAAAGATGGCCCCTTGTCTCCGAAATAAGGGCGCGCGCGCGCGATAAACCACCATGTACTACTATCTGTGGGTTCCTCATATCAGCAAAAGACCTCAATCACAACTATAACGCAGATATATCTGAGTTTAGGCCTTTCTTGCTTTTAATTTCTTGAAGATACTCTCGCTTTGTAGGTAAAGCGTATCGTTGCTTAGTGTGGAATGGTTGAGATGTATGAGTCACAACGAGAGTCTAAGCATTTTCTTCTACAAGAACCTGTATGTAATTGGTTTAAGCATAATAGATGACGCCTGTTCAACTAGATTTTCTTTTTCACTCAAAGACCAAATACTTCTTTTTCCAATGCGTTTTGGGTTGACTTTTTTTTTTTTTGTTTTAAGCAATTTTTAAGTACATTCTAACATCAAATGATATTGAAATCTATCCATTGGCTTCGAGACTGCTCCCATCATAGGCCAAATAGCTAGCCATTCCAAGATGGATGGGTACACTTAATGAAGAATCACCGCAAATTAGCCTCGTAACAATGCGGATAAATGGTTTGCTGAAAATGAATGGGTAGCACGTGTGTCTACAAGAGACATCTTCTAGAATTGTTCGAAGGGCTCTTCATTTTCGCTGGACGCTTGGTCTAAGCGAGTATTACTTTAAACTGGAGTTGACAGTTCAAAATAATTGACTCCAAAACTAATACTGCCACGGGTGCTGGAAAGAAATATTGGGTTTTAGTTACACTTGCAAAAGGAGCAAATTCTTCCTTCACAAAACATGTGGTGAACAACCCCGGGAGTTGCAGCACCCATTGCACCCGCAACATCCTCTTATTCTCCTCAAAGAGAGCTCACATTCTCGTATTCTCCACAGAAGAAGCCGAGATGAGAAGCTATGTTATTTCTGCAGTAAATATATACTTGACGGCTTCGCTTACCATTGCTCTCACTGTAATTTTAACCTTCATCTTAAATGTGCTTCTATACCTTTCAAAGTAGAAGCTGAATTTCACGACCACCCATTGAAGCTCCTGCGGAAATTAGTCTCGTTCACTTGTGATGCATGTGGGAAAACAAATGAAGACATGTACTCTTACTTATGTGTAAGTATCACATGCTCATTCTTGCTTCACCATAGATGTGCTGCCTTACCATTGATAGTCAAACATATAAGTCACCAGCACGCTCTCAACCTCACCGACTCTTCTCAGGTAAATCAATCCGACCGTCAAATTTGTCATCTTTGTATTAAAAAGGTGGACACTGATAGAGTTTATTATTGCCCAAAATGCAATTTTGTTGCCCACCTTGATTGTGCTACACGCGAGGGAGACACGGAGGAAATAAAGTAGCCTCTCGAGTCGGAAGTAGATGAATCCATTGACTCATTAACTTATGTTGTTAAAAAGATCAAGATAGGAGAGGATAATATTGAAGTAGCCGAAGAAATCAAACATTTTAGTCATCAACATGACTTAAAGCTTACTAAGGAGCTTCTGAACAACAAAAAATGTGATGGGTGTATGCATCCTATAATATTTCCTCCGTTTTACAGTTGTGCTCAATGCAGATTTTTTCTTCATAATCTTGTGTTGAATTACCTATAAAAAAGCGACACTCACTTCACCCCCACCTCCTCACCCTCCTCGCAAAGGCACCTTATGTCAGCTTCATTTGTAATGTTTGTGGTCGTAATGGTAATGGCTTCACCTACCATTGTAAGGAATGCCTGTTTGATGCAGATGTCCAATGTAGTTTGATCTCAGACATCTTTACCCATGATGGTCACGAGCACCAGCTTATTCTGTCAAGGGCACCCAATGATGAGAAGTGTAGTTGTTGTGATTATAAAGGAAGAGTATTCAGGTGTGCTGATTGTGAATTCATTTTGGATCTCAAATGCGCTACACTCCCACGTACCGTGAGGTACCGACACTTTGAACAGCCCTTTGAACTGTTCTATAAAGCTGAAGATGATTCTGATGATGATTATTATTGTGATATTTGTGAAAAAAAATGAGATCCAAAGCATTGGTTTTACTATTGTGCTGAGCTAAGTTTTCCTGCTCATTCCAAATGCATTCTTGGAGAATTCCCGTATTGGAAATAATATTTCGTTAAATAGTGAGCAAGTTTAAGGTTTGTCATCGTCAAGTTGTGAATCAAATTCCGAATGTTTGTTATGTTCTAAAAGATAGGCATGTTCAACATTTCAATGATCATGTTATAGTTTTGAGTCAATTATTGTTGAAATTGTTCAACTCAGTTTAAAGTAGATACTCCGCTTAGACCAAGTCCACGAAAGAAGACCCTTCGAACAATTCTAGAAGATGTTTCCTTGTAGCTACCCATTCATTTCAACCATCATGCTATGGTGATTCTTGCATTAAGACGATCCATCTTGGAATTATGCCATGAGCATGATTTCAATAATTGATGTTAGATATTGACCTTAAAAATTGCTAGAAACAAAAAAAAAAAAGTCACCCAAAACGCATTGAAAAAGAAGTATTCTTGCTTTGAGAAAGCAAACGATATGGCTTAAACCAATTACATACAGGTTTGTAGAAAATGCTTAGACTCTGATAATCAACCATGCGACGCACGAGTATCAGAAAAATAAGAAAGGCTAAACTCAGATATTCCTATATGAGGCTTTATATGAGGAACCCAACAAAGACAGGTACCCTATTCGAGGGGCTAAGATCTGAAGACAAAAACCATAATAATCAATAATATTAGGTTTCCCTTTTCCAACGAAAAAAGAAAAAGAAAAATCAACAACTACCAGGGCAGACACTGGTTTAGGGGACAATGGCCATGAGCATGACTTAGATTGAACTTACTGATGAGCTTGAAAATAATGAAAAATATGATGCGTGTATAAATAAGGCAAATCCTCTCTCCATTTTACAGCTGTTCTCAATGCAGTTTTTTCCTTCAATCTTCATGACTGGTGCTTGCGTGGAATGATAGAATGACATAGTTGGGCCTGATTCGAAGGCCAGAGCAGCTCTGATGATGAAACTTTATTGCTCTCAGTGAAATGTAACTAATATACGGAGAAGTGTAATGTAATTGCTATTCTCGGAGACTTGTTGTCTCACTTTGGATTTTAGAAGTAGTTGAAATTTGGTATTGTGGTATTTTTGATCTTATTCTTGTTAATTACTTTAGATTGGCTCTGATGGTATTTTGGATACCGATATTTTGTGGACAATGGAAATTGTGTTGATGAAATTTAGTTTTTTCTGGTTATGTTATATTGTTTAAATGGTATTTTGGATACCGATTTTCTGATGGTATTTTGAGTGTTGTTTAAATGATAGTTGGTATGGAAATTGTATGAGATGAAATTGTAATGAAAATTGATGGAGTGAATGAGATTGACGTAATTCGAGGTCTTCCTCGTCCATGAAATGAGGAAGAAGATAAGAATTTTCTGAGATAATACTTCTCGATAGTTTCATTGATTTTTGGCAATGTATTTATACAACTCTACTCAACCCCCTAACTTAAAACAAAGCCCAATACCTTAACAGAATTGCCACCGGCCCACCACAATTATAGAGTAAATGGCCCATTAAAACTGACCTATTATAAGAGAAGCCCACTAATCCTATTAAGCTGATACTCCCACTTCTAGAATACTCTCGTGTGTTACATGCTCATGAAACCTGTGCATTAGATCACTCAATTTGTGGGTCCAGCCAAGCATCTGACTGAGCTCACAAAAGTTTATTCGTTTTAATGTCTTTTCTTTTTTGTTATTGTTCCTAGCTTTGGGTAATAGTGGCAGAAAATTTCATCTGTCAGGATTATAGCTCCTGCCATAGCCTCTGCTTCGGTTTATATAGGGAAAATGCATGCGATTTGGAAACAAAAATGAAATTGTAGATTTAGTTATCCTCTTTAATTTATGGGAAACATCCGTAATTTGTGACATCAGCTACTCCTGGCATCTGTATACTACACTGTCCTTTCTAAGAAATAGAATGGAATACAATTCAAATTTAGTGTGACTCTCTTTACATACATATGTATTTAGTTTGTACATGCAGTCGTTGCTGGAAATGTACGTAGTCGGTGTGTACTGCAGCTGCATGCAATAATTTGTTGTCCCCCACTTCTTAAGACACGTTGTTTGAAGAAAGTGGCATTAAGGCAAAATGCATTCACTAAAATGGGAGTTGAAAAAGAAGAACTAAATAGAAGAAATGAGTGATAGACCAGTACATGGATATGTTCCTGATGATTCATACATGGATATTGTTTAGGCTATGTGAAGATCGAATGAGTGTTACCGAAGTGTCAAGAGTTCATCATGTTGTTTAACTCTGTTTTTACCAAACATTGATTACTTTTGATGGTTTAGGCAAGTCTTGTAGATGAATGAGGAGGATAAAGTTAGTAAAGATGTAAACAATTAAGGTTTAAAAGTTAAAGATAGTGAGCATTGGAATCTAGAGGACATGCATGTCTTAACTTTTTTTTATGACGCTTTTGAATGCAATACAGAAACAGATATGCAAAGTTTAACAATTTAAGTAAAGTATTTTCGAATGGAGTCTGCATTGGAATCTAGAAGATCTGCTTATCTAAACTTTTCTCATGATGATTTTGAACGCAATACAGAAGAAGATAAGCAAAGTTGAAAAATGTAGTTAAATTATTTTCTAATGAAGTTAGCATTGGAATCTAGAGGACTTGCTTACTTTAAATTTTTCGATCATGGTTTTGAATGTATGCAATATAGAAGCTGATATGCAAAGTTTAATATTGTAGGTAGAGTATTTTCGAATTGTGTCAACATTAGAATTTTAAAGACTTGCTTTTTCTTAACTTTTCCGATGATGGTTTTGAATGCAATAGAGAAGCAAATATGCAAAGTTTAACAATGTAGGTAAGGTATTTCGGATAAAGTCCGCATTGGAATCTAAAGGCTATGTTTGTCTTAACTTGTCTGATGATGATTTTGAAAGCAGTACAAAAGCATATATGCCTAGTTTAACAATGTGTAGAGTAGTTTTGAATGGAGTTAGTGTTGGAATCTAGAGAGCTTGCTTATTTTAACTTTTCCAATGATGGTTGCATATATGCAACGTTTAAGAATGTAGGTAAAGTATTTTCGAATGGAGTTTATATTAGAATCTAGAGGACTTGCTTGTCTTAACTTTTCTAATGATAATATTGAACAAAATAAAGAAATATATATGCAAAGTTTAACAATGTAGACAAAGTATCTTGCGATTGAGTGAGAGGTATAAATCTTGCTTAACAAGAATCTTATTGCTTTTCTTTTTCTTTAAATGTTGCTTTTTCTTTAGTCTTTCCTTGGCTTTTTTTTTTTTTCGTTGATTATATCATATAAAGATCACATTGTTGATCCTCGCAAACTCACACCCCTCAACTCTTTAGTCTTTCCCTTCGAATAACAGAAGTAAGAGATGTGTTTCTAGCCGATCTTACCTTTCGAAGCGAAAGTCAAATTCTTTGCTGTGAGTATTGATGACTCATGACTGGTTATGCGATTTGTGTGTGATTTCCTTTTTCTTTTCCTTGCTTTTTTTTTTTCAGCAAAATAGTAATAAGCTTTGTATGCTGAAAACATGTTATTTAGAAGGTCCAGTTCATAAAGATTGTATTTGTAGGTCAGGGTCTTGTTTAGCTCTTCTTTTTTATTTATTTTATTTTTGTTAAATGTACTTGGGCGCTTTTTGTTTTGAAGATAATTGTCCCGTTTTGGTGTAGGGCATAGTTGAAGAGAGAGACAAAGGAGTAGGAACAACTGGACCTATCTATCTTTTTTTGGAAGAAGGTGATCAGGGGTCCAAAATACACACATCTGGATCTGTGTTCATCTGATCTCTTCGGGTAAGTTTAGGATTCATTACAACAAAAAGAGGCTCTGTCAGACCCATAAAACAACACCCCGCAAAACCCACCATTTTCAAGTCTTGTGATATTGCTATCAAAAGACACATGGAGCTTCAGCATTTCTTCCACCGCCATNACGTTGACCTTGACCTATTACCGGAGCTATTTTCAATTATTCGTACCTTTCTGTGACGGGTGCTACGAAGAAATATTGGGCGTTAGTTACAATTGCAAAGAGTGCAGCTTCTTCCTCCACAAATTATGTGGCGAACAACCCCGCGAGTTGCAACACCCATTGCACCCGCAACATCCTCTTATTCTCATCAAAAAAAGCCCAGATGAAGAGCTGTGTTATTTCTGCAATGAATATATAGTGAGGGGCTTCGCTTACCGTTGTTCTCACTGTAATTTTAACCTTCATCTAAAATGCGCTTCTATACCAGTCACCGTAAAAGCTGAATTTCACGACCACCCATTGATGCTCTTGCGGAAATCACTCTCGTTCACCTGCGATGCATGTGGGAAAGAAGATAAAGACATGTCTTACTTATGTATCAATATCACATGCCCACTCGTGGTCCACCTAAAATGTGCTGCCTTACCGTTGACAGTCAAACATACAAGTCACCATCACGCTCTCAACCTCACCAACTCTTCCCAAGTAAATCAATTCCACCGTCCAATTTGTCATCTTTGTGTAAAAAAGGTGGACACTGACAAAGTTTATAATTGCTCAAATTGCAATTTCGTTGCCCACCTTGATTGTGCTACACGAGAGGGAGACACGGAGAAAATAAAGCAGCCTCTCGAGTTGGAAGTAGATGAATCCATTTACCCATTAGCTTATGTTGTCAAAAAGATCAAGATAGGACAGGATAAAATTGAAATAGCCGAAGAAATCGAACATTTTAGTCATGAACATGACTTGAAGCTTACTGATGATGAGCTTCTGAACAACGAAAAATGTGATGGGTGTATGCATCCTGTAATATTCCCTCCTTTTTACTGTTGTGCTCAATGCAGATTTTTTCTTCATAAATCTTGTGTTGAATTACCCATAAAAAAGCGACATCCACTTCACCCCCACCACCTCACCCTCCTCGCTAAGGCACCTTATGGCAGCTTCATTTGTAATGTTTGTCGTCGTTCAAGTAATGGCTTCACCTACCGTTGTGTAGAATGCGAGTTTGATGCAGATGTCCAATGTAGTTTGATCTCAAACATCTTTACCCGGGACGGTCACGAGCACCAGCTTACTTTGTCAAGGGCACCCTATGCTGAGAAGTGTAGTTGTTGTGATTATGAAGGAAGAGTATTCAGGTGTGCTGATTGTGAATTCACTTTAGATCTCAAATGCGCTACACTGCCGCGTACTGTGAGATACCAACACTTTGAACAGCTCTTCAAACTGTGTTATAAGGCTGAAGATGATCCTAATGGTGAATATTATTGTGACATTTGTGAAAAAAAACGAAATCCAAAGCACTCATTTTACTATTGTGCAGAGCTAAGTTTTTTTGCTCATCTCGATTGCATTCTTGGAAAATCGCCATATAAGAAATGGCGACAACTGTAAGATAGTTAATTACGTGAGCAAGTTTATGGTTCCTCATCGTCATGTCGTGAATTGATTATTTATTTATGTTTTGAAAGGAGGCAGGTTAGCATTTCAATGATCATGTTATAGTTTTGAGTCAATTGCTGTTGAAATTGTTCAACTCCGTTTAAAGCAGATACTCCACTTAGACCAAGTCCACGAAAGAAGGAGCCTTCCAACAATTCTAGAAGATTTTTCCTTGTAGCTTCCCAGCTCATTTCAACCATTATACTATGGGGATTCTTGCATTAACTCGATCTTTGAGTGCGCCATGCACGTGTACTTATTTTCAATATGCATATGTCGTCTATGTAGAAATTAAGGACAATCGTCATATTATGTATTTATGTTATGTTGGACCACTTGCGTCGTGTGGCTGTGTTTGTATGAGGTTGTGGTCATTTAAAGGGACAAAAGATTTTCTCCGATTGTTTCGTATCTTTGAACATTCGAAACATGCCATAAAGTACTCTTTTTTTTTCCTTTTTTTATTTTAATAGAATGTATCCTTGGATGCGTACAAAATGCTTCTTTTTTTTCTTTTTTCTTTTTTTTTTTAATTTTTATAAAGAAGTAAGAATTTCTCACATATTGATGGATAGATAACAATTTTATAAATAAGGGAAATTTCATATAGCCCTTGAATTTTTAGCCATTTTGATATGTTTCATCTAATTTTTTAAAATTTTCACTTTGGTACCATGAACTTCTAATGTCTATCACTTAACCCTCTTCCGCTATGATTCACCGTTAAATCTTGTCAAAATTTTCAAAATACTCATGTATTTTTTTTTAAAAGAAAATTATAAAAAAAAAATCTCAAAGATTCAGGCGTGAGTATTTTTGTAAATTCCGTTAAATCATAACTAACGCCTAAATTCTTGCAATTTTTTTCATTTTTTTTTCCTTAAAAAAATGGTTATTTTGAGAATTTTGGCACTTCTTCGTTAGGATTTAACGGAAAAAAATTCTAACGGAGTGGGTTAAGTGATAGACATTAGAATTTCATGGTACCAAAGTGAGAGTTTTAAAAGATTGTAGGAAGCATGTCAAAAGGAATAAAAGTTCAGGAGACTATTTGAAATTTCTCCTATAAACAAGATTGGAGAAAATTCCTCCAATCTAATTTGTAAGAAAAATTTGTCCAATCATAACTAAAAGGTAGCCGTACCACCCTCCTACTTTATCCTTTGAAGGGTGGTCAGTCACCTCAATGGGGTGGTCACTGGTTAGTCACTCCCATGGGCTTTCAAGTACTAAAAAAAAAAAAAAACTTCAAAAATCCCCATGAATTTCCATATATTTAATTTGAAATGATATCTTTAAAGTTTTAAAAATCTTAATTTAGGCTATTGAACTTTTAATTTCTTTCATTTTTCTCATTCGTTAGGATTTTCTGTTATATCCTATCAAAATTCTAAAATACCACAATTTTTTTCAACACTTTAGGCATTGGTATTTTTGAAAATTCCGTTAAGTCTTAACCAACAACGCCTAAATCTTTATAATTTTTTTTATTTTTTATTTTTTTATATAATATTATTTTTTTATAAAAAAAAAAATGGTATTTTGAGAATTTTGGTATCCTTCATTAGGATTTAATGGAAATCCTAATGGAGTAAAAAAATTGAAAGTTTAATAGCCTAAATTAAGAGTAAGTGATATTTTCAATCAATAAGACCTTGAATAAATGAAGAGCTCGATTACTATACAGATAATGCTTTTTCGTAGCTTTTTTTCCAAGGCAACCTAATATATATTGGTGTTCTTCAAAGAATTTTTTTTTAAAAAAATCCCCACTATTAGGTACTTATTTTTGTCACTTTTGTCTATAATATGTAACTATAATTTCCTGCTAAAACTATTGAATTCATTAATTACTAATTTCTATAGTTTCATTTTGTAAAAATATATTATGTGAATCCAAAATCGTAACGATTTGAAGAATTTGATTATGAATTATTGATAAAATTTTTTTTTTAAAAGAATATAAATGTACAGTTAATTATACAATTATACAACCATTTGAACAAGAATTATTATCCAACATAAATTTGACATATTACAAAATGAATTATGATATAATTATGAGCTCAGCAATTTCAGTTCAACTGCACTTTGCCAAGAGTTTTTACAATCCTTCATGAATGTGCCATCAGCTCTCTAGCCAGCTTTTTACTTGTTGCCATTCACTGGCCCTAGCATATATGTTAGAAAGAAGAACACAAACTCCGCTAGTGCTCTAATATGGTTCCAACTCCAATATATATGCAGCTTCTCACTTGTCCAACTAGATTCCCATTTTCATGAATGTCACACCCATTTAAAGACAATTTCTCTGCCCCTTCAAAGTGACCTGCTCAACGATGCAACCATAGTGCGCTACTGTTGGCTCTATGCTGTAAACAAAGCCATTGAGGTGAATCGTCTCTGACCTTTTTCAGCCAGTCCAACATGGCTACGTGCACATAGAACCCTGATGTACGTGATCTCGTCAGGGATAACAAAAGCATCCTCTTGTATTCTCTTGAAAGTAATTGGTGCTTCCTCTCCACGTCCATATGCATAGCTAAACCAACGATCATGCTAGTCTATGCCATCACATCTTTGGTTTCCAATTTACAAAAGATCCGCTGCAAACTTCTTGCATCTCCAATTTTAGCATACATATCCACCTACCACCAGGGTAGTTCCAAAAGCAATATCCTCGCTGACGTTGGTCTTTGATACAAAAGCATAATACTTGGCCCAATGGCCAATGTTAGAACACCAAGCGAGCCACAGACACCTATGACACTCAAAAAGGCAACTATGTCCGACTCAAACCCAGTAATCAGCATATTAAAGAACACGCCTAGTGCCTCCACAACCCTGCCATACTGAATATAAGCACCAATCATGAAGTACAGGCAACCATGTTTCTTTGAGGCATTTTGTTGAACAGGTTCCTTGTGTATCAGAAGCTGCCATTTGATACATACCTATAATGGATGTTGCGAGTATCACGTCGAAATTCAAGCCTGATTCAAACGGATCATATCCAAGTTGGCAGACACAAATGTGAACTCATTTTCCAGCTATCTCTGGTATGAACACCAAGGTGAAGGTAATCTCATTAGGATCTACGGTCCAAACTCCATGTCTTTGAACACATCTATGGCCTGTATAGGCCAACCGTTATTAAACTAGTCCTAGCCACATTTTACTTTGGTATACAATCAAACACTTGTAATCCTGCTTCCATATCTGCACAAGATACATACATATTGAGGAAACCCCAAGAAGCATACACATTCTTTGAACTGGTTTTCCATAAATTGGATCGGTAACTACTGGACATGCTTTGAGCACAGAAAGGAACGATAAATGGTCTGACGAGCAACCTTTTTGCTGCATTTCTCTATGCATAAACAAAGCCTGGTCTAGGTTCTACTTTTAGTGTTAACCTTTTATCATAGAGTTCCAAATGTATAAACTAGGCACTCCAATTTGGTTAAAAACCGGGTTTGCATAATTGAAGTCCCCAGCTTCAGAACTTGTGCAAAAATCAATAAGCCTGCTCAGGCATCAGGGGGATTCCATTTTTTTGATAACTGATGTGATCATCAACCCATGAAACTATTTCGACTCAGTAATGGTTCAGCAGCTAATCTAACAAAGTGTATGGAGTTGTACTGTCTCTTCCTCTTTGTTGAGAAAAGAGATATCGTATAAGACGGCTTAGACGGGGAAGGTCTTTGGGGCATTTCCATGGGCAGATATAAGAGCCTGTTGATTTAATTAGTATCAAAACAACTAGCTAGCCCTTAAAAAACCACTTTGACTTCAATAGGAGCCTAAAGAAAAGTTCTGGTGCTAATGCCACATTTCAAGATACCAAGATTTTCGACTCTATGCAGACTGCAAAGTATTTCAAATTGACAATCACTGATCGGACTACCAACAACAAGCTCATATAAATTTTCAATCAAAGAATACATGTTATGGGTATAGGAAAAGATGCACACAAAGAATTAAATGAATCATTCTTTCACTGTCCATGATAAGAAAAAAGAAAAAAGATTAAACAATGCATTCCAGAAAAGAAAATCAAACCTCCATCTTTGTTTCATAGAGCTCTTTTACAATGCTCTATCACCTTTACATCTTCTTCTTCTGTCAACCTCCATCATTGGAGGACAAACCCTGACCCTTTCAACCCATTTTTGCACCTGCTCCCTCCTTAACCCAAAACCCATCAAAACCCCGCCTACACAGAACCTCAAAACCCAACCTTTACTTCTTCTCTTTCCCCACAACTGAATCAAAACAACATCAAGTAGCCCAATACCCAAACACCCACAAAGCACGTTGCGCTCTAACTCTTTACCAAACAACAAACCCAAACCAAAAATCAGCAAGAACCCAAGAAGCAACATTTTTCTCTTCCTTTTCCTTCTCCACCCATCAAAGCCTCCTCCTCCAAACACCTTACCTTGTGCGAACCAAAAAAATGCCCCAACAGGACTCCACTCCCAATTTTATCCACGTAGAAAATTAACCCATGATGCTCAGCAAGTAACGCTCGTGAGAGAGGAGCAACTTCTAAGGGACGGTCATTTTTTCTTCCAAGAACACAAAGCACGGAGAAGGACGAGGCAACCAATCAGTGACATAACGTTGTATTTTGTCTTTATATATGCAGAAGGAATGCCGCTTTTATTAATTTCATAAACTAACTGACATACAATCAGTTCCAATATTGATTAAAGATAATCTCTGCATCCCAACTTGCCGTTGTATACCGCTAGTTCATCGAGGTTAACATATGCCACTGTGTGGTTGAACTTAGATGTTTGTATTTGAAACAACCCATTAAATTTTATACCTTTTCGATGACCAACTGAGCTGAAATGTAATTACTAGAAAACTGAGGTGGTTCGCCTCTTTTGGAAAAGAGAACTATCTCCAGTTAGTTGTCGCATGGCCTTGTTATTTGGACCAAAATGCCAGCTTTGTTTGCAAATAAGAGCTTTTAGGTATTACCATAAGTCCATTAAATGCTTTTAGAAATGCTTTTGCTGAATCTATAAAAAAAAAAGGAATTAGGTATTCTGCTGAACATGTGGAAATGGATATCTCGACGCTTATTGGATTCTGTTATAATGACTGGTTTTAGTGGCAACCATCAAGAGAGCGATTAGAAAATAGAGAGTATGTCGACATCTCCGAAGAAGTTCTACAAGGGCGTCGGAAAATGCAAGTAGCTGTGTCTGGTTGCAGCTAATGCAGCCTCATTGGCTATATACATGAATCAACTTACGTTATTTTTTTGCTTTCTAAAGGTAAGAGACCTTAATATTCTACAGTTTCTGAGAACTACATCATTCACTGAAGACGCGCCACACGTTTAATAGTCTCCGTCTCTCCAACACCAAAAACAAGTTATTATGTTTCTTCATTTGTTTAATCAATAGTCCTTTTATTAGTTTTTGCGACTGAACAACATACTAATAATATAAAGTACTATACATAATGAATCCTAAGAGTTCTGCCTTGGTTTCCAATTAAACTATAAAGTTCCAAATTGAAAATCAATGTCAACCCAAATAATTAAATCATATGCAATATTGACCTTTTAGTGAGCTGTTTTGACAAAAAACAATAAGAAACACACATGATGCACTTAGGACCATATCTACCTAGATACTAAAATCCTGTCATGAAGTATGCACATGGTATTTGGACGTTACCGAGAAGCCTCACAAAACGTATACTTATTCATATTATATAAAACTGAAAAGTAAGCAGAGATTAATGAAGATATCCATCATTGTTGTGAGTTTCCTTCTTTTTCACTAAAAATACAGCATGGTGTTCATGTGAAGGGTCCTGTTTGTGCAATAGTTTAAGCTCAGTTTAAACTAAGAATTGTTTTCCTTTTCATGTGATGGGTCTCATAATAGGTCTCCTAGTACACTTTACTTGAGTTACGATTACTTTTAGGTAATAGAATCCGGCTAAGAGCCCAGATTGTGATTGATTTGAAATCATAGGATGGCATTGATGCATTGGAAATTTTATAATTTCATTTGAAAGCCAATTCAAAAGCTCAAATAGTTTTATTATGTAACTCTAATAATGGAGATTAAAACCTTGAGTAACATATGTCGTTATCTCCAAGTAAAGAAGAAATCAATTATATTTAGGTTACTTTTCGCAGAGACAAAGTGTGGCAAAAGATTACATCATCATCTTGATGTCAGGATTTTGGAGTGCCAGCCTGGTACAGATCCTCGACCAGAGAAATCCCGTGGTTTGGTTTTGTCACTATGGAGAAGACCTGAGGAGGCAGAGCGCTGTATCAAGTATTTAAAATCGTTCGGTCTTTGAAAGGTCGATTGCGATACTGTGGAAAGGTATAAGTTTCTACCAAAAGGATCTAAATCATTGTGTTTGTTGAGTATAATATTTGTGCATAGTTTTCTTTAGTATGTTCCTTTTCCTTCGGAATTGTTGGCCTGATAAGTTGTGGGCCAGCAGGTCTGGTCTGTGTGCTCCATCAATTCACAATCTAAGCTCTTAACAGTTTTGAAAGCTAATCTCTTAACTAAAGAATGGACATGAGTTGCTGCATCGACATTCAAAACTGATCGAATGAAATCGACCTATTTTGGAGAGGGTCATAATGCCCGTTAGGCCGTGTCGGTGGAGAGCGATTCCTTTCTTCATCCGTAACGAGTATCTGACCTGGTTGTTTATTTATTTCTTTTTCCTTTAATGTTCTGAGAGACAACTAAAAGCCATGATGAAACGAGTTAGAGTGCACCAAAGTTGTTAATCTTATCCTGCTTAGTCATTTGGAGGTGGATGTCCGATCTTACTTATAGAAAGGTAATAAAAGAAATTCTTCAGCCTTCAGTCGTTGGCTTGGACTCATGCCACGATGGCAAGGGGTAGCATGGTGAACGCTCAGAAATATGAGGCATGAGAATATTCCTTGCATCTTTCTAATGTTTTGTGCGGATCATCATTCATTATTTAAAGGAATTCTTGTTGATCTTTCTTGAAAATGCATGATAATTTCAAACCAGCAAGCGTTGGCATAAAGCGTTGTAATTTTTTAGTAAACTGTTGATTGTTTATCTCCTGATGTTATTTGCATTGTGTTATAATGCAGGCCAAAAGGAAAGCGTGGCAGGACAGCAAAAAAATGGAAAACGGCCCAGGAAAGTATTATGGTGTTAGAGATGACAGAAGAGATGACAGACGAGGTACATTCTGGAATAACTCTTGTGGTTTACCTCAGGAAAACTTGTTATTCTTTTATTGTTGGCAGCTATCAATAATTTTATGAAATAGCTTGTGTCCTTCACTCTATTAAGTGAGAAACTTGTATCAGAAAATAAATGGGCACATTAAAGACTTCATTCTTTGTTTTGTGACTTCCATTAGATCGTTACAGCCTTGACTAGAACGAATCTAGGATTTTGTTTGACTTGTCAGTTTTTGTGCTTTGCCCTCTAGGCTGAAGAGAAAATGTTAGATACGCGCACCATCGTGCAATGTGAGATGGTATAAAATTGGCCTCATTAAGCTCAATTTTATGCTCCACCCGAAAAAAGAGGTTTCAGGCCCTAGGGAGTAATGCACGCAAAATAGAGGTTTCCAACCAGACTAGGAGTGATGGCATTAGCTCTAGGCTGAAACCTCTATTTTTGGTGAGCATAAATTTTTGAGTGTAACCTGAGCCGAAATATTAAAACGCAAGCAGGGCCAGTTGCACACTAGGAACTTTTTTTGGGGGCTAGGCCTTTGATTTTCAATTCTTAGGTCTTGGCAATCAAATGAATTTTGTAACCCCTTTCAGTTAGGCAATGTTATTAGAAAGTTGAGGGTAGTTATTATGTCCAGTCCGCCTAGATCAGTTTGGTTTTTGCAGAGAATGATATTCAAACGCTGGCCCAGCTCCCACACTTTCAGTTATGCCTTGCCAGTATATACTTTATTCTGATAAGTCTTAAGATTAGATTTCAATAGCGATGTCACTTGTAGCGCGTCACCCGTCACTTGATCATGGCATCATCTTCCTCCCTGCGCTGTTTTTCCTTTTAAGGTGGGCAAAAAAAAAAAAAACATGTCAGTACGCGGGCCCATATATCAAGCAAGTTTTGAATCTTGTCTTGCCGCCTCCTTTTCCCCTCTTTTTTCAGGAAAAGAAGTTGGACTTAAAAAGAGAAAACGCAAGATCTCGCGAATGATGTTATGTAATTTATGGATTATTAATCTTGTCTGTCATCAAATTTATTGGGGTAAAAAATATGCAGGATATGTCGTAGACGTTCTCGGAAGCCACTCAGCCTCGCGCGCTGGCAAGACAGGGAACCTTATTCAAGGGACGGCGAGGAAGAATTCGCTCTCCATAGCAGTTAGGAGGAGCGGATGGATTATGACTCATAATAGGGCGGGGCAAGGACGCGCGTCCGTGTCTGCTGGGAGGTAGTGGGCATGCTAGATAGACCATATCAATCAATAGCTACAAGTCTCTATCAATCAGCGAAAGTTACTTGTTGATTGACGCTGATGTGGGCTTTTTCTTGTATGGGATTATAATATCTTTTTTTCTTGGATGTTTGTATCTATGGTATACTGTACAATTTAGCATCTTGATTTCAAAGGCTCCCCTGGTTTTACACCAGGCTTATTTTCATCTGGCCTGTCAATTGGCAATATCTTAGGTCTGGCAACGATGTGATTTAGTTTGATCACCGATCGGATCACTCTTTTCCTGTTGTGAGATTGAGAGTTTATGGTTGAATAAATGGACGATATCCAGTAATGTGGTTGTATGCATAAGGGTAATTCTAATGAAAGTGCTTATGGTCGCGCTATAAATTTTTAAGCCTTCCTTTCGTGGCATATAAAAGATGAACTGAAGTAACCTATTGTGACTAGTGTATTTTTTCCTCGCATGTTTGTAAGATTATTGTGACTAGTTTTTGCCTCCCCTGGTTTTGCAAAGATAAGCTTGGCATTGGCTTGCTTTAAAATATTTTTTTTGAAATTTTGGGTAATTAGGTTCTTTTCTCTTTTTAGCAAAGGCTTTTTAGAAGCATTCCGCAATGGTTTATATGTTTTCTAACTAAAACCTATTTTTTTAGCTTTAGTTTCACCACTTCTGCAAACGCATGGCCATTCAATTGGGCTTATTAAATTTCTTTATCTATTTATAATTAGTTCACACACCGATGGAACGCATTTTGCATAGTCCGATGGAAGTGTTTTTGGCTTTTACATTAGCTAATTTTAATTAAACTACAAAATAGCTAAGCATTGGAATTATCTTTTTTTATTATTATTTGTCATTTGAAATATTGTTTCTTTAATCTTTCTTTTTTCAAAGAGAGAAAAGACTAAAATCTTTCAAGATGTTAGTTTAGATTGAAGAATAGACATAGGCGCAATGGAGTGCCCTAGGTACTAATGGTCTTCATTTGCGGCAAAAATAGGGCCACTGGTATGGAAGCTCTAGGAAACACTTTTAAGTCCCATATCCTAATCAGCATCAACTGTTTTAAAAGTTTGAAATTTGAAGGCCGTATTGCTTTTGTTTTTTTCTTTTTTAAAAGTCTAAATTTATTTGTTATATTTAATGGTATAATTTAATGTCATTGTATATTTTATTAATAACATGAACAACATTATTCATCATGTGGCAATATATTATAGTCATTGAACATCACCATCTA
>FXXK01001127.1:0-10848 GCA_900184695.1 Betula pendula
TTAATTGTGGGGAAGTACCGCTAACTCTTCCAGCGAGAACGGAGGTTGGGAGGCCAAAAAGCCTCCGTTTTGAAATTTTTTGAAAAAATTTTAGATAGTCATACTGAATTTTCAACATTTTTGACATTTTTCTCTTAAAAGCTCTCATTTTAGTATCATAAACTTATAATGTCTATCACTTAACATTTTTTCGTCAGGATTAACTGTTAAATTATGTCAAAATTTCTAAAATACCCCTCATTTAAAAAAAAAAATTACAATGATTTAAGCGTTAATTAGGATTTAACGAAATTTGTAAAAATATCCACGCTTGAATTTTTGAGATTTTTTTATAAGTCTTTTTTTAAAAAAATATATATATAGGTATTTTGAAAAATTTTGACAGGATTTAACGGTAAATTCTAACGGAATGAGGTTAAGTAATAGACATTAGAAATTTAGGGTACCAAAATTAGAGTCTTTAAAAATTACAAGGAGCATGTCAAAAGGGTTTGAAGTTCAAGGAGTTATATGAAGTTTCTCAAAAAAAAAAAATCTTAAAAATGTGTAAGAGGAAATTATGTTTACTTCTTTCTAATTATCTATCATCTTTTTTTTTTTTGGATACGAGGTATCCGACTTTACCTTTTGCGGCGTAAAATCACTTCGGGCTCACCTACCGAGCGTGGAGGCCAAAGCTTTGGGATCGACCGACTAAATTTACATTGAACAGTTGAGTCACAGGTTTGGCTTGGATGGCTGGCCCCAAGAAAGAATTTGCACCTAACAAGTTTCAAATCTGAAACCTATAGATTGATATTCTCTAAGGACCTCAAGCCTCAACCACTAGGCCAACCCCTTGTAATGTCTTTTTAATGTTTTAAGAGTAATGTTATATATCACACTACCATTCCACTATGCTGACGTGACATTAAAAATTCACCATTGGATAAGTCATTATTTAAAGAAAAAAAATTCAATGGTAAATTAACAATGTCACGTAAGAATAACAAGATAATGGTGTTGTATATAGAGCATTACTTATGTTTTGATTTTTGCAATGTCCTTCCAATATTTCATTTGAGTTGCAATTTCTTTATGTACGTCCCCCTTTCGTAACTCAAAATGACAAAAATACATTCTATAAATAAAATAAATTTAATTTAAATTTTTTTTTTTTTATAAAAAAAGAGCATCAATGCAACCCAATGATAAATTGGGGCATTGTTAAAAGGACATAAATTTTTTTTAAATTGGGTTGGAATAAATTTATGTCCTTGTTAAGATTACAAACATAGACAAAGATTTTTTCTAAACTGAGTTAGAAGAACTTTCTCCAAGCTGGTCTATAAAAATGAAGTGTCGTTTTGCATGTGAGAAGCACATATTTTTTTTTAATTTTAAGAAAAAATTTGAAATAAATTTTATTAAAAGGGCAAGTAAGAAGCATATACTATTTAAAAAGCATATGTTCTTACATACAAATAGACACATTATTTTTATAGACTAAGTTAAAAAAAAAATTTCAGACCCAATTTGAAGAAAAATTTTGTCCTTAAAACATTAAAGGAGATATTTAAAGCCTTAAAGAAGGTAAATACAATTAACCTAATATATATATATTCAAGCCTAAAAATTAGACTTAGCCCCTCTATTCATTGCTTTAGCCCCTATGAAATATTCTTCTTCCTCCTTTTTTTTTTTTTTTTTTGTATGTAGTCCCCTATGAAAAATTCTTGTCCGGTCCTTGTCTTGGAGAGTTATTTATTCGAATATTATAAGCTAATCTACTTTGACAGTAGGAATTTACGAATAATAAATATAAATAAATAAGTATTGATGACCTACAGCCACAAGTTCCAGTTACTATCATTGTCACATAGGTGCATGTGATCGATACAAGTTGGAAAATAAACACTATTTTTTCTTTTTTAATTTCATCTTTATATAATATATATCTTTTTCCTCGACAATTATTTCTGCTGTCCCACGTTTATGTCGTTAGAGTTGCGATAAGTCAGTGTAATAATACTTTTTTGGCACACTTGATTAAGATGGGTGTTGGATTGAATAGATTCGTATCTTTGCTCACACAAATATTGACGTGTATTTTCATAAATCATATCGATGAAGATCGTTGTTTGCTTCAATGGATGTGTGTTTGAAAATGTCATGAATTTTGTAGGTCCAACTAGGGCCCCATTGGGGAGGGGCATTTTCTGGGTGGTATTATATTGGCATGGTGGACAATCTTTTAATATATTATATATTATATAGTATATATTATATTAATGTTTTTTTTTTGTAAGTAATCTTTAATTTTGAATGATTCCACATGCTTTAATTTATGATAACTTAATGCAGGTTAGACATTTACAACTTCAATAAGCACGATTACGAATACAAATAAAGACGATTTTTAAGTGCGATTTAAAAATAGTAATTTTAAAACCGGTACCGTATATACATCAAAAATTTTATTTTAAACTACCGTACGTACAATTAAAAATGCAATTTTAAAACCGTACTGATGTACGATTTAACATACAGTTGAAATCTGGTAAAGATTATAATTTTGAATTAAAATTATAGTTTTAACCTTTAAATTATAGATTTTTTAAAATGTATCTTTAGTCTCAAACCGATAATTTTATGCATTATTTAAAATTATATTTTTAGTATGCAAAATGCCGTGCACTAAACACATTTACCAAAAAACATGCCACCAAGAGAAAAGGCTTTTTATTTTTTTATTTTTTCTTTTCTTGCCCTTTCATTTGTCTGTAATTGGACACTAAAAGAAAAAAGGATTGGCTTTGGTAAGTAGTGAGATTAGGAATGGAATAAGGGTAAACTCATTATCGCTACTTTGAGGTTTTTAGACTTTTATCAAACGCTTTGGTTTAAAAAGTTACACGGTGATCAATGCGCGATACGTATTGCAGCATTAACAATGTTCAATATGCCAAATCATCGTTCAATCCTCGAATATATTGACGGTCCTCATGAATGGTTTTTAAAATAAAAATTTAAAATTCATATTTTTATCTTACAACTATTTCATAGTATTAATGTGTTTAAAGTTAATTGAAATTGTTCTGTCAGTATTATAATTTAGTTGTGAAATAAAAATATTAATATCTAATATATTTTTAAAATATTACAACAGGTCAAAAAAAAAAAAAAAAAAAAAAAAAAAAACGGAAATGGGCGTTTGATAAACGACAAGGACTTAAATGCGACTTATCATCCCGTTATGAAATATGAATAATCCTTTAGATTCTTTCTCCTCTCTTTAAAACAAACGAGGCACTTGGTTTTTGTCGATTTGATAATAAAATAAATAAAAAATAACCAAGAGGACGGATAAGATGGGATTAACTTAATGATTTCTTGAACCCCAAAACGTGACTGATGACCCATGCCTTTGCGTCACCTTAGCCAAAGGAATTCACTTTTTTGAATCAATAGGCAAACAACTTGGTCTTAGTTTTCAGTATGGGCCTATTTGTGGATAGAGGATAATTTCCAAAATTACGGAATTCAACCCCCACTTAATATGCCATTTGATAAAATTATAATTTAATATTTAAAATTATAGTTTAATTTTTTAACCTTGTATGTTTTAAAAATATCTTTCATCTGCAATTTGATTTTTTTACGTTTTTAAAATTGTTAATTTTTTAAAAAATACAATTTAAAACAATTTATTTTTTGAATTTGGTTTGAAATTGTACTTTTTTATTTAAAATTATAAATCGCAAATGCTTTTAAAAATAAAGAAGAAATTCTTTGTAGGATGAAATTCTTCTTATCTGTCATGGATAATATACATATTTTTTTAATTGAATTTTTTTCAAACCATTAATGTATTTTTTTTTTTTTTTTTTTAAAAAAAAGAGCCGGCTTAAATTTCATAATTTTTCTGATATGCTTATTGCTGTACACCTACAAGCTTTATCTATCTACTTTATAAAAATAAAAAGAAAAGAAAGCTGTATATCCAATTTGAGTTCCAAAAAGCCTAATTGGTGTTTACTGATTGGGATATCCGAAGGTTCTGGGAAAGACGAGGATGGATAATAAGGAGCTCCATCCATCACTTGCCATACACTATTAAAAAGAAAATTATCTTTTGCTACTTTTTTTATAACCTTTTGTTGTTTTCCTACCTTTGTCCACTCTGATGAAACAAAATATACAACCTCTCTGGTAGGGCGGAACAGGCAATTTTTGATGTCGAAAATAAAATTATAAAAGAATTCTTTAGAGTCAACTTCATAAAAAGAAAGTTTTAAAATTCAACAGTAAACCTATGTATACGCACCCAGCCTGAGGGGGACTACGTTTATTACTAGACAAGATATTGAAGACGGCATTATCCTTATAGATGGGTACGTAGTCTACTAATCAATATTTGCAATTTTTCATGGCCAGCTATAGTTTCCTGAGGAAGATCCATTGCTTAATCCAATTTATTGAAATGTTAAGAATTTCAATATATTCGAGCAGTTTAAGAGACAAGGCTAGTGAAGCTTATCTGTACCTAAATAGTCTAGGTTATGATCAATGATAGACCTAGAGGGACTAGAGGGAGCCATGGTACCCTTTACAAAAGAAAAAGTTTTAAACAAAGAGTATTTTAACTTTTCAATTTATTAAAAAAATNTTTTAGCTTTTTTTTTTTTTTTTGGACTTTGGTCCCCTTAAAAGAAGTTCAATGCAGCCCGACTCTTGTAAAGTTAAATTCTTAGTTCCATTCCAAGGTGGGTACAGTGCATACCTACTTGGCAAAAGTGGGCTTCATAATCTCCATCTCTTGGTCTATAATTTTTTGGGAGGGTTCCTTTTGTTCTCATCCGTCTTGTCTTTAATTCAAAACCATACCCATCTTTTGTAATTGGCGAAGACAAGACCATCAGTCGTCGATGTGGCATTTGGAATCCCTCCTACATTGTTTGTCTAATGGTATGAGGTGGTCGGACTCCTCAAATGTGGAGGGAGCTGACGGTTGCGAGGGGTCTATTCGAAGATCCAGCCCACGAATCTTCAATCGTGAGGCTATCAAAAGGTAACGCTACGAACCCTAGTCGGAGAATCCCCATGTGGTAGTCTAAAGTCGCGACAAGAAAGTCATTAATGACCACTACCCCCGGTATGATTTTAGGCCATCTAAGGGGAGGACCGATTAGGGAATACTAAGAAGGAAAAGGAATCACCTGGGTATTGGCAATTTCCCTGCCAAGACCCGACCGCCATCAATGCCTCCCTTATGAGAGGCAGTTGCCTTATGAGCAACGACTGTAAAAAAAGAACCATGGTTTTATGTCCAAGGTACACAACAATAACCCATCCTTCCGATTTGCATTAAGTTGTCTTTTCCATAGAAATACTCAATTTTACTTAGGCATCATAGTGCTTTTGTCGGAAACCCTGGCAACTCACCCTTTGCCTCTCTTGTTTTGTAGGTTACAATGAAGTTTTAGGCAATTGTCATCTAGATATTTCACATGTAGTCAATGTTGTTAGTCATTACATGACTAATCCTAACAAGGTACATTGACAGGTAGTGAATGGTTGGGGCATTATAGATGTTGGTTTGGTCTATGACATATTTAGTGGTACTAATTCCAATGTCATTGGGAGATTGTGCTAGTGATATGGACAAGATGAGATCTTTGACAGATTATGGTTTCACTCTTTCAATGTGTGGCATGAGTTGAAATGAGATATTATTGCTGACAGTTACTTTGTCAACCATAAAGGTAGAGTATATGGCAGTGGTAATAATAATGAAAGAAACCATTTGCTGGAGAGGTTTTGGTTAGTGACTTGGGGTTGTAGCAAAATGTGATTATAGTCTTTCACGATAGACAGGGCACAATACATTTGACCAAAAATCAAATATATTGAGTTAACCAAACACGTTGATGTCAAATATCATTTTCTTTGTGAGGTTGTGACACATGATGATATCACAATGAAGAAAAGTGCTACGACATAAAATTCAGCGGACATGTTGACTAAACCAGTTTCAATTCTCAAGTTCAAGTATTACTTAGACTTAATTGATATTCATAGCTTGTGATGGCACTTAGAGGTTTCGAATGAGACGTTATGAGGATATTTGCATTGTGGACTTGATGAAATGCAAGTCAAAGTGGAGATTTGTGACGTCTGACTTGATTTCACAAGTCATGTCTATGGGGCCCACTAGCTTGTTGCCTTGTTTATCAAAGTGTTTCACGTGGCTATGTGTAACACCCCAAGAAATTAATTAACTGATAATTAATTTCATGGTTTGTCTCCAAGCTTTAAACCATACAAAATAAGATTTAAAATTATATGTACTCTCTCAGAAAAGAGAGTTTATAAAGTATCGGCTTTAGAATTATAACACCCTTGAAGTTAAGTCAATTGATTTGGTTAACTCGAAGTATTACCCATAGTACACTCAAATCAGTTAGATGGTAATTGACTAAATTTACTACAACATCACTAGTTATTCTAATAAATAGCAGAAATAGAAATAATTGATCTTGAGTTTACTAGCAATACACCTTTGATAACAAATTCTATCATTAATAATAGACACAACTAATTAATTACTTAATTAAACTAGATAAAACGGTTCATTCGCTTGGCGTCTTTATCCCAATAAATTGTCTCACAATAACTTGGAATCTTGCTAAACTGTAAAATTTTGGAGTATTTTATAGGTAAAGAAAGTAATTGTGTAGTCTATTGACTTAGTAAGCAAATGCTATGAAACTGGTTTATGAAATAAACTTTAAGCACAATTATTTAATTGTTATTAGTAACATAGAGTTTGTACAAATGATGTGTATTATTCTCGTTATTATACCATTTGGAGATGATTATGATTTTATTTGAGAATTGAAGACATAATCCCGGTGATCAAGCACTAAGATTTTTAATGCATAAAAACATGATGTACATATAATATATCATGTCATATATATGTTAATAATATGGTTTAACCGATACATTAACACCCTTTCAAGAGGGTTGCACGTTCTCGTGAGAACATCTAGTACAACACTGTTGTCCTGAAAATTATACAAACATACCGTCTTATATTAGCAATCCGACCAAATCCGACCTCGGGTGTCTCACATTATTATCAAAGCTATAACCGTGACCCCATTCAAATACTGGTGCGCTAGTCACAAACATCAACCATTGGATTCAATGCTACACATATTAATAAATTCTTTGACCATAAGGTTAACCTGTATAATAGTAGTTCATTACCATTTTTCTGTACAAGACAGTGTACTATGTCAATAATGCAAGTATTGTTCATTTATTTTCAAAATATGAATATATAAGCAATTAATCTCTCGAAGTAGTTGTAAACATGCTATAAAATAGTAAGCTCGTAACATAAAAAAGAACGTGCTTAATCCATTGAAATATCGTACTTTAACATGCACAGTTTCATATTTAGTTACATACTTACCTCAAACACTTATTAAACTCTTCAGACATCTTGAAATTCTGCTACTGTGAAACAAGCAAAACAGTAGACTAAGAATGACATTCTAAACATGTAAAATCTCTAATCAAATGACACGTGTACTAATCCATCATTAAAACTCTAATTATGCATTTTTGGACAATGTCGAACATTTAGCACCTAGGTCAAACGTTTGATCCAAAACAATGGAACATTAGATGATGGCCATAATGCATAAAATTGCTAAAATTACTCCTACACCTTATTATTAATCAAACCCATGTTCAATTATTTTGGACAATATGTTTTTATCTTGCTGAGGGTCGTGGGAATGATCTTTTTAGAGGGGGTGGGATGAGGCTTCAAAGAGTTGAAGTGATCCAAAGTGTTAAAGTTCTTTTCAGGCTTTTTTGAATGTTCGGTGTACGACTTCGAACATTCACTGTACTATTGATCAATGGTTCTAGGGTTTTGTCCGAATATTTTCTGTATTAAATTAAACGTTTGATGTATTATTTGACATATGGCCTGCACAAGCGCGGATGCGTGGGGAACGTAAACAGTGCTACACGACATTGTTCGTATGTTTAAGGAGTGTGGTTCGAACGTTTGACCAGGGTTATTTTTAGAAAATAATAATAATTTTGACTTTTTAAATAATTGATTTTTTTATTAATTAAAAACTTATACTTAATTTAATAAATCCTTTATTAGTATTTGGGGTATTACACTATAACTCAAATTTAGTTTTTCTAACCTTTTGTAGTGCCGCACAACCTAGAGAATTTGGAGAAATATTTTTCTCATTGTCAAAATTCTCTTTTTTGTGAGACTGAGATTTTAGAGTGGTTTTTTTCTCTAATATTCTTTGTAATCCATATTTTGATAGTGAAGTTTCTTTTGGTTGTTTTTGCTTGTAGATGTAGACTTGTTAAGCAAAATCATTTAAATTTTGGTGTTCTGTGTGATTGGATCATTTTAATTCTTTTATTTTCTACTTATTTGAGATCCTGAAAATTATTTCACAACAATAATAAAGTTTGGATGAGAATAAAATGCTTAGAATAAATTTCATGCAAATTATGCACATATGCGGCTAGGGTTTATAATTCTAGGGCTTAAAAAAAAGTTAGCACTAATATTATTATAATTTTAATAGCAATTTATGACATTAATCCAATGAGTTATAGTATATGCTCTAGGGTTGGGATGTTGCACATCACCAATTATAAAAAATTGTTGTTGCCAATAAACTTGGTTTCCTTGATAATTTTGTGCAACAACGATAAGTCGTTGCTAATATTTCATTGGCAACACGTCATTTTCGTTGCACAAAAAAAAAAATAGCAATAATCGACAGTTGTTACTAAAATATAAGATCGTTGCTAAATAATTTTCATGCTTTTTGTTTTTGCAAAACTTTTTATCGCTACACTCTTTGCAATGACTTGTTACAACATTATTGTTGTTACAAACAGTACATTATATATATATATTAACCACAATTTTTTTGTTTTGGTTAAAAGTGCAAATATAATATCAACTCTAAAAAAATTGACGCTTAAAGTTAGTTTAGAGACAGAGAAGGTCGAAAGGGGGCAAACGCCCCCTCTCAATCTCCAAAATTTCCTTTATCCTTGGTAGAACTTTCCTGGTGCCATAGACATGCTCACCCTCAAATTTTTATGGTCTGTTTAAGATTGTAATTTCAAAAAATGTAATTTAAGAAGTGAGATTTAAAATTTTCATATATATGTTTTCATTACATTGATAAGGTATGTTAAACAATACTAATCTCACAAAATAAAAATGTATAAACATATGTAAGTTTTTATTTGTTTTTGTTGATTGTACTTTCTTTTAAAATATCAAAATTATATGTTTCTATATATTTTGATTTTGTGATATGAGACAAGGCATTACATCAATATTATTAGGATGTATATATAAGAAAAATCCGTTTCATCAGTAATTGTCATTCTATGTAATAATAATTACATAAGTAATTGTCATCAAGTACTTTACAAAAAAGAAAAGAAAAAGCAATTGTCATCAAGTGATTGATTGATTTTTTTTTTTTTTTTCTGGATGATAGGTTCCAGTGGCTTTCTATATATTTTCAAAATCAAGAGAAAGAAAACACACTTGTGGCTTACTTGGTCAAAGTAGGGTCCCCATAATGAGGCTCTTCTAGAAGCAAAGTTTGGCGCACATTGACTTAGTGGGGGTGTTTGGCAAAGGGTTGGGATTGTGGTTTGGGGAATGTTGACTTTTGATGTGATATAAAGTAGTGGGNGAAAAAATCAAAATGTGAACAGTGCAAGCCCAAGCCATTCCCAAACGTCCCCAGTGATTTACGAAGTTGACGTGAAAATTACAGACAAGAAAATGGCTCTACGAGGATAGGAACTCCATTTACAATCAGGGACGAAAGTGAAAGTGAAATTAAAATAATATAATATAATGATAATATTTTTTTTGTTCTTTTTATACACTTTTTTTTATTATAATATATAAAAGTATAGTAATTACAATTCAAAATATAAATTATAACATAAAACCTATCAAATTTGAAATAAAAAGCCTGTTAAATTTAGAAAATCTCATATGGTGAGACAAAGTATCATTATAGTGTAATTCTATAAATCCATATGGAGTAGCTTATACCCATTTGATTCTCGTACAATTTTATGGACTAATTTAGTAAAGTTTATCAGTAACAAACAAAAAAAATCAAAAATTACATTCTCTTTTGTGTGTATCCGTGTGTCTGAACAAATTGTTAGTTCACCAAGAAAGACCATTTATGCAAGAGATGGCCCAAAAAAGAAAACCTAAGTTCAAACTCAAAAAAGACAAACTTTTATGACAAACAGTCTTAACTTCATCATCCCAACAGTCTGATGCATCAAAAACCCCCCAATTAAACTTTAGATTCGGACTTAATAAAAATCATGCTAATTTATATGATTCTCTAGCTCTAAAATCAATGGGTGTAACAACAATATAGAGAAAAACTATAGATTTTACCTTACTTGATACTTATGGTCGAAATCCCTTAATATTGAGCTTGAGCTTCATCTTCATCTTTTTCTTCCACTTTTTCTTCATGATTTTTTCCCCACACGAGCTGCATCTCTCTCTAGAATCAGGTCTCTCTCTCTTTCAATTTCAGCATCTCTCTCAGTGTCTCACTCTCACCTGGTATGTGCTGTGAAATGTGAACGACGAAGAAGTAGAGAAAGGAGAAGCCAAGAAGGGAAAGAAAAGAAACGGGAAGGCCGGAAGGACTGAGGTCTGAGCGTAAGTCTTCAGTATTTTTTTTTAAAAAAAAATAAAAAAATCAAGGGGCGAAGGGGGCGTGCCAGGTGTATAAGTGTATTAGTAAA
>FXXK01001127.1:35005-118102 GCA_900184695.1 Betula pendula
TTAGGGATTTGGCTTGGTTTTAAAATTTAAATATGCCTGTCAAAAAAATATGATACTTTTTAGAGGTTTGATTTTGTTTGATTTTTTATAAATCAGTTTCGAAAAAAAATTTATGTCCCAAAAATTTAAAGCATTTAAAACTCGCCTTGTAGGAGAGGATTGAAATTATACCCCTGAACTTGGAAATTCAATGAAAAAATTTAACTGAAAGTAAATCCCCATTATCAGCAACATAAACCAAAAAATTGCAAACAACCCAATGTCGAAAGCAAGATGGCCATAAATTTACCACAGCTTTCCTTTTTTTTAATCTTTTTAGTAAATAACCAATTTTCAGGAACAGCAAGACAAACAAATATTTTTTTTAAGAACAAAAATAAATTATACGAAAAGATCTTGTTACCTCTTAATAGCCATAAAGGAGAAAAATACATTAATATATTACAATTTTTAGTGAATATTATTATTTTATATCCTATCATTTACGAAAATCAGTTATGAAATTTATACTTAATAATTATTAATTATAAATTTATATAAATTTATTTATTTAATAGTCAAAATTTTAAATAAATGGTATCATTTGAGAGATTACTTTGTACTATTTCAGTCTCTTTCAAAACTCTTTATCAAATTTGTACGTCATCCTTTGATGTATACATGGAAGTGGTTTAGTTTTTTATTACTTAGATTGATACTAGCTAAGCATAAGGGTGCTATTTGAAAGGGATATTATATAACATATATCACTGGAATGGTTGTTACAGTCAACATGTCCAAGCATGGTCACTAATGAAAGTGATTTTCACTTTCATTTCCTGGATGTCACTGTAGCTACATTCAAGAGTTGCCAATCACTCCCTTTCAGAAATGATCGTTGGTCTTACTGAAATATATAATTATAGGTATTCACACATGTAGTACAAGTCATAATGGTCTCTTCTTTTTAATTTTATATAATCATTTGTTTTTCTCTTTTTTCGTTCTTTCTTAACTTATAGACTTTTTATTACTTGCTTATCTTCAAAAATATAATATATATTATATACTAAACAGGTAGGTTGATGGATACCAAATTCTTGTTCTACTTACAGCACAGAATTAAATAGGAGGAGATTCTCTGAAATAGAACGAGAACAAAATGAACCCTCTCATTCTAAAATTAGAATGGCACTCTACGGTAATTCATCAAAAAAAAAAAAAATCTCGTGTTTCGGTAAAACACCCTCTAATCAATCGCAGGCGGTGTGAGCTTCATTTACACTTCTGATCAGTATTGGATTCCTCTCTTTACATTATTTCTTCAAGATAAATACAGAAAGTTTGGAATTTAAAATTATATCAGCCAAGTTTAAAATATTCTCGACTCATGGGCGGCTCAACCCGTAGGTGGCCTGCAAGCCATAAGTTAATAAATATTTAAGTGAATTTTTTATTTTACAAAAAAAAAATTAACAGACCACATTATAGTTTAATATTATCTAATTAAAGCTCAAATTACATAAATTAATGAAGATTTATTCCATAAAAAAAATATTTAAGCCCTACGATTATAGTTAATTGTTTATAATTAAGACCACAATTAATGTAAAATGGTCAAATAAATAACCTTAATAGTTGTTTTGTACCACACGTAATTAATTAATAATTATCGACAAATAATAGATTATACGTCAATATTACTAATTAAGGTCCAAATTGTATGTCAAATTTGATGCCATTAAATAAGAGAATCAAATAATAGCTTCTGTACCAACATGCAACATTAAAAAATATAGCATTTATTGATGGAGTCCAATGATTGGTATCTAACGTTCAAAATAAAATGAAAAGAAAAATTAATGTTAAGAATATGAAAGTCTCTAAATATTTATTTAATTATGAACTTCTCTCTTATAAGTTTCTTTTTTCTCTTTATTTATCTATTTAAGTCTTAGTTCAGAATTTTCTGGTTATGTACCTTGTTTGTGATTAGCGAAATGAGCAATATGCGTTTCATATCAGATTTTTCTTCTTTTCTTGAAGTCTCTTCTCAATCTCTCTGGAAAATCTCTCCCTCCTCCACCCCTCCCCCTTTCCTCCTCCCCCTCTCCTTCCTGTCTCTCCGTAGGCAGCAACCGCCTCTTTGGAGGTATTTCCTCCTCTTTGGAGGCTTATCCCTCTACGAGCAGCTTTGCCGACTCCCCTTCCACCACGTGGTGACCGGTTTCCACTTCCTCTCGACGCTCACAGCCCACCCCTTCCACCACGTGGTGACCGGTTTCCACTTCCTCTCGACGCTCACAGCCCAGATCTACTTCTTTGGAGTTTTTGGATATGGTTTTCAAAACCAGATCTGTAAACTTTGAAGAGCTCCACCACCTCACGTCGGCACCTCTCTCCGCCCCACCTTCAATCGGTGGATTTGCTTTGTGGATTTATTTTCTACATTTATTGTTTTCTTTAATTTTCATGTGTCTTGTCTGTCGTCTTGGGTCTTGAATCGATGACTTGTGTGTTTCCTACCTTTTAGGGTTGAGGAGTGTAGGTCGGGCGTGTGAGATTTACTCTCACGGCTGGTAATAACGGGGTGCGTTTCAAGCTAATCATGTCTAGATCTAGCCTTAGTTCTCGTCTGCTGAGCAGATTTGCTCCTTATTTGGAGTTGTTCTTGGATTTGTGGTGGTTGTAGTTATAGACAGTTCTTTAATTGTCAGATGCTTTTGTCCGGTCTATGGCTATGTAATTTCATAGTGTTTGTGCTATGTTTAATCTGCGTTGTATGCTTCTAATGTAAGAACCTTATGCTCCTCATTTATTATTAATGAAATTTGGCAGATTTTCACTCATTTTTTTTTAAAAAAAATTATTCTATATCTGATTAGTGATAAAAAAGATTAATTACCAAAAACTCAATTAATCACTTGTATTGATTTTTTTTTTTCATTTGATTTTAATAAATATTTTTAGGAAAAAATACAAAATCAATCCTTGTGGTTGGCCTAAATTACAAATCAATCCCTGTGGTATCAAAGTGAACTCAAAAGTCCATGTAGTATGCCAAAAAAACAATTTAGTACCTAGAGTCAAATTCCGTTAAAATATTTGACAGATTTCGTTAAGTGTCACGTCAGCACCAATGAAATGCTGAGACCCGTTTAGTTGACGGGTCATAACATGTCGACCCGACTCGTTTGACACGATTAGATAGTCGGGTCAGTTTACCCGACATGACCCGAATTTTAAGTAGTTATAATTAAAAATAAAAAAAAAAATAAAAAAAAATCAATTCCTCATATAATATAATATATAATATATTATATATATATATAATATTATATATATTATATATATATATTTTTTTTTTTTTCAAAAGTTTTTCATAGTCCTTCATTGGAAAAACACAATCCAATATTCTTTTTGTTCAAAAGTTTATCAATAAATGCTATTTCAAAAGGAAATCAAATATTCAAAAGTCCCGGCACATGGCTCAATCACCTAATTGGATGATTCTTAGCTATCATCTATACATCTTGCATATCATGAGATAATGCTAAATGAGAGGCATAGTATCAACAAAACAACAATCCTAGCTATTATCTCATCTATATTCCTAGATATCATCTCATCTATATTCCTAGCTATCATTGCATATCATATTCCCTAACTAGTTATTTACACATCATGCAGTTCATTATTCTTAGCTATATCAATACAATTCATAAGGAAGTAAGGCCTATAAGTTATAATTAGCTCCAGATGAATTGGAATGTCATTGGAATTGAATCCGTTCCAGAAGTTCTTATTCTGGCTCATCCAACTCACCGTGTATTTATCGATTGAAGCTCTTCTTTTCCACAAATACTGTATCGATTAGGTTGTGATTAAATGTGGGAGACTTATTTTTGTTTCTTTTGGATTTCCTTTATATTCTCCTACAACTGTTTTGTATTTTATGTTTTGGATAACAATGGAAAATCTCATCTTACAGAAGAAGAAGAAAAAAAAAAACTCATTATTCTATCTTTAGAAAATCATTTGGCCTTTATGTAAACTACTCTTCTCATGAATTGTTTTTTTAAAAAAAAAAAAAAAAAGTTAACGGGTCACCCGCGGGCTTGACCCGTCTGACTAGTTAACTAAACCGAGTTGACCCGTTTTGACCCGAACCCAGTAACCCCAAACTCAAACCCACTATCAAAAATTGCCACCATAATTTACTTACCTGATGTCCTGGCAAAGGCATTGGTTTCCACTCGTTTTAGCACTTTACATTCCAATCTCAATGTTAGTTCTCCTAATTTGCAATTGCGCAGGACGTATTTAAGCACACGGTGATAATCATTACCAACAACCTGAACAGAGCTTAGGGATAAGCCAGAACTAAGTCGTAGCAGGGCCGGCTTGATATATTTTGGGTGGCCTAAGGTGAAAGGTTTCAATGAGGCTTTTTCTTAAATTTTAATATTAAATTAATATTATATTTTTATTTAAAAAAAAAAAAAAAATCATTCTTCTCGCTTTTTGGAATGCAAATATTAGTTATTAAGTGTTTATATTCAAGTTTTTCCATAGTACTTTCCCTTTCAATGGATAATAAAAAATTTTGATATTATGTTGAGTTATATTATATAAGTAGATTTGTAGAGATGAATTATTATCAGAATTCACTTTCATTTTATGATAGATGATAGTATTAACACTTCATCAACTTCTCACTTAGGAAAGACAAATTATGTGTAAAAATTATGAGGACGGGTCGTGTCAACCCGATAAAATAGCAGGTCGTGTCGTATCAACTCATTTATTAAATGGGTAGTGTTCGTGTTTGGCTTAACGGGTTGGCAGGTCAAGCAGGTCAACCCGAATTCAATCCGCCAACCCGTTTTGACACCCCTAAATTAAATTAAGTAGAAAGGTTACAAACTTTAACATGACAATTTAAAACTCATGAAATGCTTATATGACATGATCAACAAGATAATAACATGAAGAATGTGTTTAAGATTCAAGAGTTATGTTGTGGAGAATGGCTTTATGCAAAGATCAACTTCTCTCTCTAGAATCTCTCTCTTTTTCTTAAATTTGGTTTGCTGGAATGTTGGGACAAATGGTGTGAGTTGAGGGGCATAGGGAGGTCTATGTATAGAGGTGGAGTTGAGTTAATACGAACTGAATTGGTCCAAAGGTTTAAAGTGCTTTTCAGGTTCATTCGAACGGTCGGTGTACTAAATCGAATGTTCGGTGTACTATTGACCAACAATTTTAGGGTTTTATTTGAACGTTCGGTGTATTATGTCAAACGTTTAAGTGTAATATTTGACACATGGCTTGCATGAAGAGTAGATGCGTGGATAGCGTGAACAGTGCTACACGACATTGTTTGAACGTTCGTGGCGTACGGTTTGAATGTTCTTGTACTTATGCAGAGCGAATGTTCAACCTACATTGTTCAAACGTTCGGCCATGGTAAATTTTAGAAAAATTAATTTATTAGATATTTTAAATCATGGGTGTTAATTATTTATTTACGCAAATATATGCATTTTAATAAATCCATTATTATTATTTTTGGGGTATTACAACCTCAATACCCGTATTTATTGCCTGTCTTGGGATTTGATGAGGTGGGTTCCTTTGTCCCATTAGTCTTAGACTTAGTGCTGTGACGAGTCCTCTGATGTGACCTGGCGACACGTGTTGGTAGGGGGATGAATTCCATATTCTGCATGTAAGGCTTTGGATGGGATGGAGGTTGACTTGGACTGATGCAATGCGTACTTTCCCTAACATTTTGCGGCTCAAGGAAGGACAATATGAATACGTGGGGCCCCACTTACAAGCATATGACCAGTTGGGACAGTTTAGTGGCGATCGCGTTTGGCGATTGCAAGGGGCGGAATCAGGGATCAATCCCTTACCGTGCCGTGACTACTGATTGTTGGGCCACTAATGAGGTGGATTCCAAGCACTGAGAAGCAGTGTGATCATAGGTTGCAAGCCTCGAAGCTAAGTCCTGATCGTTGGGATGGCTTTGGGTGCAGCCCCCTAATGTTAACGAGACGCTAGTCTTGTCCATGCAATGTTGTCTGTCAGAAGGGACAACATTCGTACCCTGCGACTGTTGGATACGAGGCAGAACCTGAAGATATCCCTTTCAGGAGTGGGTCAAATCAACTTGTTAGAACCTCGTTGACTGTGTCACTATTTTGATCTTCTATTACGATCGGAATCAGAGGCTGGATGATCGAGCAAGGGGTTGGCCCTCGACTACTCGATGGGCCCGCGTGCCACACAGGCTTCTGTATGAGCCCCGGTGATGATTTGGGCCTACCTAGCGGCCCATTCCCCATCAATATAATTTTCTAAGAGGAGCAGCTGCAGACATAGGGGAAGTAATTGGTTTAGCAAGTAACATGTGGTGCGATAAAAAATATGTGAGATGTATCTATGTTGAGACAACAACAAACCATCAACAACTCGAGTGAGCTTAACCCTAAAGAAATAAATTCAATTCACCAAGATCTTTGATTGGAAAATCAATGGACAATGATCGAATGAGAGAGTCAATAGCAGCTGCACTTGATCTAGTCAGTACGATGTCATCGACGTAAACAAGTGCCAAAAGATTAGCAAACCCACACTACAAAAAAAACAACGTAAACAAGTGCCAATATCATGCATACCTCAGGGTCTAAGAGCGACCCCAGGATTGCACATGAAATGGTACATTGTTTTTGTTTACCATTATCTAGCCATATTCGTATAGTTATGCATGATATTGATTTATTTCAATATTTGTTTTTGTAGAAGAGAGATACTGGGGTCATCCCTACTAGGACCAACATTTTTCTAATAACACACACTAGAAATGATGGCATCCCCGTCAGTACAGAGGCTAGAGAGCAAATGGTAAGTGCTCTTCGTGAAACTTACGTTACTGATATTGTATGTTTGTTCTTTAATGATGCAACAATGTCATACAACATTTTAATATATTGTAGGAGACGATGCAAACCATGATGTCTTCTACGTAGACACCGAGCAAGGTGTTTACGCAGGGATCAATAGCATGGTCTAATGACGGCCCATATGCTCATGTCATAGGAAGGCCTGAATACCTTGGGCGTGTCCGCGGGGTCGGGTTTGGGGTTTTACCGACGAGGTCTACACCCCGTTCATCAACGACACCAGCCACCCATGATCCTGCACTTATACAACAGGTTAGTTTGTTGAGAGCACGAATTGCAGCACAAGAAGCGAGGGATCAAGAACATGAAGCGAGGGAACAAGAACAAAACGCTCGTATTGCGGCGCAGGATGCACGATTGGCTCAAATGCAAACATTTATCGAAGGTTTAATGGCAAATCCCGGAATGGGAAACCCATTTGAACTCCATCATGCCCAAGGGGTACATATTGTAGATACTCATTCTCCCAGCAATGTGAAGCAACGATCGTCCGTATCAGGTGACATTTTTTTATGTTTTACGCCTCCATAGCCACGTTTATAATAAACGATGTTTTTCCAATTTCGATACCACATGTTATAGAGTTAAGTGACATTGCTTAATTTGTGTATGTTTCATCTGATGTTCCTATATGTTATGTAGGTGAACACCGGACGACGTCCGGGGATGAGCATAATGACCACGACATAACTGTGAACGATAGTATGTCCTGACATGTTTGAAGCAAAGGTAAATATCAAACCACTATTGATTTTGGAATGATATGCTTAGAAGAAAATTATCTGTGCGATAAATTAGTAATCATGCTTAATTGCATGGTGATGGTTATGTAATAGAGTTATATAATCAATTTTTGTTGGGTATCTTGTAATTTATTTTCATTTATGTGAAAATTGATTATTTGGGTGAAATTTGAATGATCTTGTTACCTTCTTTTTTTCCTGTTTGGTTGCCTAGAAAACATGTGGTAGAAGAAAATGTAACATGTGAGGTATTTTTTATCTTATCTTTAAAGAATTGCTTGGATTGGTAATTCATGCTAGAGGTATTGGTAAATGAAAATTACTAGTACCAATAGTACTGGTATAAAAATTTGGTTGGTTCTGTGAGAGATAAAAGAAGATTTGGATTCACATGTTTAGACCTTGGTATTGGTAAAATGCGTATCATACTAGGGATGACAATTTTTGACACGACCCGCGAACCCGACACGAAATTAGCGGGTTTGGGTTTGGGTTATCGGGTTACCGGGTCAAACGGGTTAACCCGTTTATGACCCGGCTAGTTAACGGGTCAGACGGGTCAACCCGCGGGTTGACCCGTCTAACCCGTTAAATCTTTTTTTTTTTTTGTGTAACTGTGTAAACTTAAAAACCTAAACCTAAAGTCTGACCCGCCGCACCCGCGTGAGTCCGTGACCCAGTCCATCTCTTTCTCTCTTCCTTCGTTTTCCCTCTTTCTCTCACAATTTCAGTGTCTGACGAGTCGCGCCGCCGTCGCGCCTCACTCCTCAGCTCCGGTGGCGGCCTAAAGTCTGACCCGCGTGACCTAGGTCCCATCTTTTTCTCTCTTCCTTCGGTTTCCCTCTTTCTCTCACAGTCTCAGTGTCTCACGCCGCCGTCGCGCCTCACTCCTCAGCTCCGGTGACGGTCCTTCCCTATCTCCATCTCTCTCGAGTCTCGATCTCCATCTCCAGTCCAGACTGAGCCATCTCTCTCGATCTCCCTCTTCTCTCTCACGGAGTCACGGCCGATCTCCCTCTCTCTCGATCTCCCCGGCGGAATCTCTCTCTCTCCGTCTCGCGCGTCTCCGGCACGTCTCAATCCGATGGTATCTCTCTCCGCTACTCGTCTCCGGCACGTCTCCAGTGCATCCCTCATTCCCTCTCTGTCTCACGAGTCACGACGTCGGCGTCTTTCCGTGGTTCGTCGTTTCAGATCCCCATTTCCTCTCTCTTTCTCTGGCTTATTTGCGGTTCGGGTCGGGTTTACCCGACCCGAAAGACACGACCCGACAACTAAACGGGTTGACGGGTCGTGTCGTATTAAACCCGTTTATTAACGGGTCGTGTCGTGTTAACCCGTTTAATAAACGGGTCGTGTCCGGGTTTATACTAAACGGGTTGGCGGGTCAAGCGGGTTGACCCGAACCCGACTCGCCAACCCGTTTTGCCAACCCTACTAGCAACCCTGATCTTGGATGATCGGAATTACAAACCATTAAGGCAGTTGATGAAGATACGACAAGGGTTGATGTGACACACATTTAAAGAAGCTGGCCTCGAGCCCATACTCTCGCGGTTTCCCAGAACACATAAGTTCCACAAGATGTGATTGGAGTGGCACTCGAACAGTGACAAGGGCATTGCTAGCCACCAGTTATAAATACTTAGCACTCCCTCAACCAATTGGCGTCTCTACTATAGCTGAAAATGGGAATCCAGGGACCCACGAAGAGGGCCTCAATTAATGAGCCCAGGAATCACACCATCTTATATAAAAAGGGGAACTCACCAAGTAGGTAAGCATTCGAACTAATACACTCCTTGCATGTCCTTTTTGTTATCTCCTACTACATGATAACTAACTTAGGTATCGGAATTATTCCCCTTCAACCTGCTCCGTAGGTCCTTGGATTCCCCTTTTCAGCTATGGCAGAGATGCCAATGGGTTAAAGGAGTGCTAGGTGTCTATAACTAGTGGCTAGCAATGCCCTTGTCACTGTTCATGTGTCACTTCAATCACATCTTGTGGAACTTACGTGTTTTGGGAAACCGCAGGAATATGAGCTTGAGGCCAACTTCCTTAAATATGTGTCACATTAACCCTAGTCATATCTCCATCAATTGCTTTAATGGTTCATAATTCCGATCATCCAAGATCAGGGTTGCGAGGATGTGACCAACTCAAGGTCGGCCGTAGTCCTTCAAAGACAGCGTGTGCCACGCACGCTGTCATATTGCAAGCCTTGCTCACTAGCTAGGCCCAAGGTTGGGATTGGGCCGTATTTTCCGGCCCAATCCCCAACACACAGAAACCGTTATATTCCACGTGCATTGTCCAAAGGGTGAAAGGTATCGTTATAAAATAAAATAGACTGTTTTAAAATAAATCAATGAATAAACATCTTTATTTTATTAGAACTAATAAGTCATACAAAACAATTGGAGTTTATGGCACACTTATCAATACTAAGAAACAATCTTTCATGATATTAAAGCATTCAAGGATTGATTAACACGAAACCTAGTAGCTGAAAAAAAATTTCAAGCAAGCACATTAAACTATGTTTTTAAGGACAACAAAAAGTTTTTAATCCAAGTCATGCTATCAATGAAGCTCCACTTTGATACCAATTGTTGGGAACATATATATGTGTGTGTGTGTGTGTGAGCTAATCACATCAAAATCAGCGGAAAATTAACTAAGGTCGTGCTCCATGATGAACACAACACCAGTTTTTTCGAAACACAAAATTAAACGGCATATGTATTATTGAAAAATCGCATACCTTGATGAGTAGAACTTCAAGAACGGTTTTGGGATGGTGTTTAGAAGTTTGGGTTTGCTCTCAAGACCTCTTGTATCTTCTTCTCAATTCTGATTTGTAACTAAAGAGTGTGGGCTATCATACACAAGGCTCATTTAAATAGACACTTGAATCCTAGTGAGGGTAGGACTTGGAAACCAAGTCTTACTCTAACACTCATTCACACGCCTATTAGGAGTATTACCCCTTATGCAATTAGGTCAAACCTTAAAGATAATTATCAATTTGAGGAGGGACCTAAAGTGAAAAGAAAATTAGCTCTAATAGGCCTAGGATATTTGTCATCTCATGACTTGTTCTAGGTTACAATTAATTACAACTTATTTCACTAAAAAGTTGTAATTACACTCTAATATTTATTTTGATTAATCAAGAACTCATTGGCTTCTTATAATTACATTATATCCCTCTATGAAATATCTATAGTGAAATTAAATTTTTTTTAAAATAATTATTGTCACTTTATTTGACTATCTCTTAATCCTTGAATCATCGCTTTAATCTCTTGATTATTCTCATACTCTTAAAGTCATATTTTCATTGAGTATATTTAATTTTAGTAACTCCTTACTAAAATACTCAAGCTCGAGATTTAAAATAATCAATTTCCATTAAATTTATCTTAAATGGATATTTCACATATTTTTTATTTCAATGAAAGTGACTATGGATTTCATCTTGAGAAGTAGTGTTCTCATAATGGTACATGTGACTACCCAACACACAGAGATTTTGACTTTACAGGATCTCACTCCTAAATATATCAGAGTGACATACACTTCACATTTGAATTCATATTTCTCTCAAGATTTAGAGTCAATGCTTAGAATAACAACTCATGTGATGTAGTTCAGTGTATTCTAACCACACTAGCACATCAATAAGAATTAAATCTCGACTTCCATTATCAAGATAAATCATCATAATTGAAATGTTATACTCTCATCAGATGGAATGTCTAATCTATTACTGACTATGAACCACGTAAGTCACAAGGTATAAAGATTTAGATCTTGATAAATCTCATTAACATGTACACCTGAAGTATATTCAATGTAACTTAAGAACTACGTATACATAAATGTCACACAAATATATCTAAGGTTATGCTCAATGTCTAATTTAACTCAAAAAATAAACAATTTAATTTATTATTAAATGAAAATGTCACACAAATTAAATTGGATTTTAAGGCACTGCCCCTAACATAGGAGACCCAAGATAATTTTTTCTATGACCTTCGTAGCCATTAATTATCTTATATGAATTTTTAATCATAGGGATTTCTGGAGCAATGGAGCTGTAAGTTGAAGCTTCACAAGGATATATATCAAGCAATTAGCTTTAGAATTTGCAAGAGACTGAAGACTTTAGCATTATTATTCACACAATTTACAAAACATGTTATCGATCTGATTCTTCTTCTTCCCCGTTTTATGATCACAAATTACCATACCGCCACTCCCTATATATGTTTCAACCTACATATTAATGTAACCTAGTTCATAATCTTGAAACATCTGCTGATCAGACTCATGCAGATGCGAAGTGGAATCCCAAGAGTTTGAGGATCCTGATTTTGTCTCAAAGTCATTAGACCACCAAACCACGCTGTCCTTTGAACCATTCATTTCTTTGAAACAATCAAATTCAGCAGTCTGATCTTCCTGTGGCTCGAAAGCCACATTTTTGTCATTAAGAAAGTCATCGAGTTCTGCTTGGAAGCTTGGAACAAGAGCCGAGTCCAGCACTGGATTGAAGGCCATTGAAGAATTATTCTCCAATTCGTTTACTTTTGGCATGCTTATAGCGGCAGTGGGTGGTTCATAGAACTCAACATTTTGAAGTTGACTTTGATTCAAAGATTGGAGGCTCTGGATCATGAGCTTTTCTTGCAAGGGAAGCAACTTTGGCCACAGCGCGGGGTTGTTGTAGAAAGAGAAGGGTTTTTGAAGGTTTTGAAGTTGCATATGGAGTTGGAGTCTTTCAAGTGCCGAGTTGCTTAAGGCTGGTGAATATGAGTTATCTTCCTCCTGACCGTTTGCATCTTTTCTCTGATGATCACCCATAGATGATGATAACCGACTCGCGTTGGACTCTTTGCGCCTTCCTAGTAATTTCTTCTTCAATCTTGTGTTCCAGTAGTTCTTGATGTCATTATCTGTCCTTCCAGGCAGTTGAGCTGCAATAATGGACCACCTGAAGGTAGATGAAAATTAAAACACGTATTTTTCTCTACCGAAGAAAACGAGGACACAAAATGTAATAACTTAACAAACCCTGCAGATGGAGAGAGAGAGAGAGAGAGAGAAACCTGCTGCCAATACTAATGTACAGGCTACAGATGATGTTGTCTTCTTCTTCAGAGAATCCACCATGCTTGATGTTGGGCCTCAAGTAATTTAACCATCTCAGTCTGCAACTTTTTCCACATCTCTTAAGCCCTGCAGAGAATTGAAACCCACCAAAAGGTCAAACTCATCACTTTTGATAATCAGGGTATCCGAGGCTTCGTTCCAACTAAATCTCCGACACACTTTACAAATTAAGTGCCCCTCCACACGGATGAGGCAAAACTCGGACTTTCGCCAATAGGCATAATCCCAAAGAATGATTTGCACTCAAGGGGATCGAAGGTTAGATATAATATATACTTCATAAGGCATCAGGGCCAAATGACTTGTCCGTCAAGCCAATCCCTTAAAATTCAAACTGTTCACTCTTTATAAACATGAATCAAAACTACAAAAACATAATTATTTGTATGAGAGATTATCTTAATATACCAATTTTCTGAGGAAGAGCAATCCAGTTGTTTCCAGTTCCGTACTGTTCAATATAGGCTTTAAGCTTGGCATCCTCTTCCGGAGACCATGGTCCCTTCTTCACGTTCGCCTTGTCACAGCATGGAGCTCGACCCATCTCTCTCTCTCTCTCTCCAAGCTGCAAAGATCTGAAGAAGAAGGCTGTCTGAGATTGTTGAGAAAAAACGGAGAAGGAAGACCAAGATTTATAGGTAGGAAAAGTGGGTGATGTGGACAAAAAGTCTTCAACCTCGCCCTCTCTCCTTCCTCACTATTCAACCCTGTTTCTTCCTTTTAGGGTTTTTGCAAGCTCTCTCTCTCTCTCTCTCTCTCTCTTCCTTTTTGGATTAGTTCGCTCATCCATGTATACTTTATTATGCATGCAACTGGACAAACTATAACACAAATTTCTTCCTCTTGTTAATATTAAATTACGCTGCTTTTTCTGGTCCAATTAGTTTATTATTTGAAACCCAGTGCTGCAGGTGATTGATCAGAAGAAGCCTCCATCCTTTTAGTTTGTCACTATTATCCTTTAAATGTTCCAATCCTGGCCACCCTGGTCCCTAGCTAGCTATTAAGCTTTAATTGATAAATATCCTACAAAAAATTATGCAGGAAAATGGGATCATTGGCTTCTATTTTTCTAATTCAATGACACATTTGGCTATCTTTTTTAACAAGGCACATGAAATTTGTAGCAACAGTTAATTGCATAAGCAAAGGGGCATATATGTCGTTTGAACAGTAAATGACCTAAAAAATTTATGTCATTTACTCTTAATGACAAGTTTGTGTCGGTTCAGTTGCAACTGACGAAAATTCAATTTATCAACCCCATGTTTAACATCGTTTAGCAAGCAATGTAATATAACCGACTTCAAATATTTTACGACATTTATGGGGCTGCAAGTGTTGTTAACTAAATGGAACTAACAGCCGTCTTTTTTTATTTTGTAGTAATAATCACTTCAATAATATGATTTTTGGATGTGCTTAGTTTTCGGAACAATGGTTTACGTACCATGATTTAGCTGGAAGTTTCTTTTGAGACAGCTGCTTAATTATGTAATTATTCTCTGCAATTAATGGTATTTTATTAAGGGTAAATAAGCGATCAAATAGACATTTTGTGTATGGAAAGTGAATCATAATTCTTACAGTACTCGCCCTTATGCACAAAATCATGAAGAAGTGTGCGACTTGCAAAAAGTTTTGTTGATAAATCTGGGGAAGCTAGCAGATTTATTTCGCCGCATGCATGGTTAAAATTCATTGTTTTTTTTTTTTTTTTTGGGGTTGAATAAATTCATTGTAGTCTCCAGTAAAGTCAGATTAAGGGCTTGTTTAAAATTGCGTTAGAAAATAGAATTTTTAAAGTTAAAAATAACTTTTTAGTAAAAGCTTCTTTTTTAAGCTTTTACCAAAAATGCGTTTTGATTATTTTTAGAGTAAAAAATCAAAAAAATACTTTTAAAATTTTTTACCAAACATGCCAACTTTTTATTTGGCATAACTTTTTAAGTGCTAAAAGTATTTTTTAAATTTTCTAACGCAATTTCAAACAAACCCTAACTCTTTTAGTCCGCATGCACAGAGATTGAAGTAAAGATGGATCGACTTGCTGTGATAAAGTGATCATTATCAACAACAACAACAACAACAAAAAGAGAGAGAGAGAGAGAGAGAGATAAAAGCAAAGTTGACTCGACCTACTTCGTTTAGGTGATGATAGAAATCACACAAAAAAAAAAAAAAAAAGAGATTAAAGAAAAGTCGTATCGACTTGCTCATCACGTACAAATTAATAAAAGAAGAGAGATTAAAACAAAGTCAAATTGACCCACTCCAATAAGGTGATGATAGAAATATTCACCAACAATATTAGTGTTAGGTTTTCACTTGTCAAATTTATTGTAAAACATATTTTGTTGTCAATTTTAAGTCTATCGGTGTAATTTTGGAGCTGAAATCGAGAAGTTGAAAATCTCGTTCGAACGAGACTATTCCTATTCGAACGAGAATGTGCGGAGTTCCAAAATGACTCGATCACAATCCCAACCAAACTGAGGTTTAAAACGATTTTCAATGAGCCTCATCCGCAAGTCGTTTGAAATATGCTCAAACGAAAGAGCCAAAGAATGCTCCAATCAAAGTGCAGTTCGGAGCCCATTTGATCATCGAACGATAAATTTGTGAAACCCTAGATGTCATTCGAACATAACTTATTCTCGTTTGACAAGACTATAACAGATCATGAAAACCCTAGCTACATTAGCTTAAAAAGTTATGCTTTTTCCCCTTTATATAAGCCTCACATACCACGACTTCCAACATTAAGAGAGACTATATATGTTTTATTGATTTGGTCTCCTAGTTTCATTCTTCTCATTTAAACCACATAATAGCTTACAGCCACTCAAGTTCTAGGTTGAAGCAAACGAGGTTTGCTCGTGAAAGTGATCCGTGTAAAAGTAGGTCAGAGGTTCTGGAATCAGTGTAATAAGAGGTGAACATGTCATTTGTCGGGGTGGCAAGATTAGGTTTTCAGAGTTACAAGAATTTTGTAAGTAAAAATAATTTGTAACACAAGTTTTCTATAATTGATGCTTTTAAGGTTGGCTGGCCCCTATAATCATTTTACTTTTGAAAAGATCTTCAAAATGTTTTCACTTCGTTACTAAAATCTTTGTGTTTGATTTTATGCTTTTGTGGATTTTGGTATTATTAGTACTGTGGTAACTAGCTTGATGATTAGCTTGGTAATCTTGTGTGCTAAAAAACTTGGGCTCTAAATCAAATTTCAAAAAGAAATTAAAAAGATTGAAACATAATCGGAGTGCGCAACTTGCTCTCATACCATGAAGAGAATTTTTTTAAAAAAAAAAAAAGGATTTTGTGTTTTGTTTTTTCATATTAGATGGAAAGTGAATCATTTTCAACAATTTGCCTATGTAATTGTCTGCAATTAATGGTATCATATAAAGGATAAGCAATCTGGACTATATATTTTGTAATGCTACTCAGCATTCTTTTAGCATTATCTTTGTTTAATGTTTTTGTTTTTTTTTTTTTTTTTTTTTGTTAAAAAAAGTGGATGTTAATATGCCACATAAACAAAAATACTAAGAAAATACTACTTAAGAATGCTGAATAAAATTTATCTTTATATAATTCGGATTGCCAATGGGTGTAGCAAGCAGTCGTTGAAGATGAATGGGACAATGGCTTAAAATAACTAGCCTGGGTAATGCTAGGCTTACAAAAAAATTTTACAAAAAAAACTCTTACAAAGTAATATAGCATAACATGATTGAAAATTAAATGAATTCAAATTTTGAGAAATCTAATCATGTTGTACGTACCACATCACACCTTTTTTTTTAAGTTCTTTTTTATCAAAAAATTTTGTAAGTCTAATATTTCTCGAGTAGCCTACCTTAAGTACTAGAGAAACAACGTGAGCAGGTGAAAGCTTCAATATATATCCTAGATATACCCCTTTCATTGCCATCCCCACCCGAAGACAAAACAAGACACATTATTTTGTTACAACAAATTAGGTAGAGTCAACCCTACTCAACCGGGCCTTCACGTGAAATATGGAATATATATTTCCTTTTTCACGATAGTTATAATTATTACCTTACTGTAATTTTTTTATTATTATTTTTAAGAGCCCTAATTAACCCGTACAGGTTGTTAGGGTCAATATTAAACAGTAGAGCTAGGGCCGGGAATAAGGCAATATTTTAACAATTAAGAAAAGAAGAAAGAAACCAAACGGAAAGGCATTGCAAATTCAAACCTTTTTGAAGAAGCATCACTGATTGACCTCGGTTTCCTAATTTCATATTTTTCTTGATCATTTAATTAGAAGGACTGAAGATGAGGTTTGGAACCGGCCGCACCAACATAGAAATAACAAGAGGAAAACCACCAAAATTCAAAAGCACTCACTCTTTCATTTATTAATCTAATCACCAAAGGGACATAAATCAATCTTTGGGATCGAGGAAGAAAACATGCTTCTGCTTGTCTTACTCTCAACTCTAGAATCAATGCTTTGACAATGCATTTCATATCCAAGAAAAAATTAAAAAAGAAATAACTAAAGGAATAAATAAAAGGTCACAGCATTTCATCATCAAGAAGACCGACCTAAGGACCATTCTATTAGAGCTGGTAAAGGCGGTTTAATTAATAAGATAGGATAAGCATGGATCTTGACTGAATTTGGCTTAGGTGCTGTAAAAGAACTATTAGCATATTTGATGTAGTTTATTCAATTGTCTAAATTTAATTCTAAGTTTTCAATGAGAATTGAAAGAGAAATAGAGTGAAACTAAATCTAGAATGTTGAAAAAACTATATATACAGCTTTTTTTCTTTTTTTTAACAGCACCCTAGTCAAATTAATCTGATACCCGAAAGAGAACTAATCCTCTTTTTAAGTTAAGTCCTGACCAATAGCTTCTTATGTGTAATACTAAAATAGTGGAAAACTACCTCTATGATTGCTCTAACCTCATTCTTAATTCAGAGTGATATATAGAGAGAATTCATTAATCCACTGATTGACAAAGGGAGGGGGAAAAATCCAAAAACAAAAGAGAGAATTTCATCCTTCTTACCTAAACAGTTTCTTTTCCTAAAGATTTGTTCAATTTCCTTCCTCTACCTTTAAGATAATTATGCCCAGTATCTAAAAATTCCAATTTTGGTATTCTAGTCTAAAATCTTTCACGTATTACATATGTACATCAGTCGATCAGTGTGAAATGAGTGCGGTAAATAGGTGTGAAAAGTAGCATATATTACTCATTCTTTTTTTTTCTTTCTTATTTTGGATCTGTCCGGCCTATATATATTTCTGCTCACATATATAATATTGTTTTGGTACCACATTATTGATTCAATCTATAACAAATTAAGTTGAGATTGATTTGAATTTTGAACCACAATATTCGCAGGCGGGCCACATACGTATGCGCGTAGATGTCGTCATAGGGTTGACAAAGATGCTAGCAGTGGACTAACGTATAATATATTTTATGTATATGTATATTTCTTTGAATGAGACACTGCAATTAATGAATAATTGCTCTCCACTTTAACGACTTAATTTGTAATCAGCAAAAATTTAATCAAGCTGTTATTATCTCCCATGCACTTTATGTAATATAATGCATCAAGATGCTACAATTGGACGCAGTTGCTGAGCTCAAACTGTGTCTGTATCTCCCTCCCTGGAGTACTTGTCAAAACCCAATTCAACCCTAGCTATTCTACTTATAATTAATTATTTTTAGGCGAATATTTTTATATTTATTTATTTATTTATTATTTTAATTTGGTAACAAACCCATGACGCTGAGAATGCAAGTAATTGACCTGGGCCTTCCGATGATCTTATCTCCTTAAAGCAAGAGTTTTTTGGTTTTAAAAATTTACCTTAATGTCCACTGAACCCAAGCAGAGGGCATAATTCCCCCATATAACAACAAAAGGAGAGGTAAGAGAAGTTGTTAGGCTTGTTGCTAAAGATAATGAAAAAGTTATGTAGAGGTGGCAGGCAATTTATGTTTGCGTGTCGGGTTTAAGTGGTGTAGAATTATGGGTATAAGATTATATAATCAATTTTAATTTGACTTATTTAATTAAACGGATTATGCTTTTCAATTCTAACCAATTAATTTTATGTTAAGTTCGTATTAAATTTTCGAGTCTTATAAAAAATTGTCAGCCTTGCATAAATGATTGTCTTCCTCAAGGCATGTGTGAAAAGTCAATTGGTACGTGCAAACTCTGACTATTAAGGCAGAAAGTCCTTCCTGTGTGTTCGGTATTACAAAGCAATAGTTTCCAGAGGGCCTGAGGGTGAAGATGATGGTGTCACAGAATTTGACCCTTTGGATTTTCCCTACATGATTTGGTGCTGCCAAATGACTCAGAATTTATAGTTTAATCATTACCAAACCACATCGAACCCAATTTAAACATTTCTAGGTTAAAATTTTAGAATTAAACAGAGATAGTCAACCATGTACTTCCTCGATCATTTAACAACTTCAGTCGGTAGTACTTAGTGGGACCTGCAAAACAAGTATTCTTGCTTTCAAATCTCAAAGCTTTTTGTTTTTGTTTCGCATTGCCACAACTTGTTGCAACACGCAAGTCCTTTTTGTTTTTAATGACAAATTTTTTTTGCAAATTGGATCGTATGAATTCTTTTAATCGAGTCTCGAAAAATGTTACGTGCCGAACATGTAAAAAGTACATATTTTTTTATTAATAATATTAAAAAGATATATGCTTCTCACATATTAAGGAACACATGACACTTTTAAAAATTGGGTTAAAAAAAATTTTTTGCAATTCAATTTGTATGAAATTTATGTCCTTTTTTTATTTTTAAGATGAGATTCAAAAAGGAACACCATGACCAATACAAAGGAAGAAAACAAGGAAATACAACTGAAATACAGTGGCAAATACAATAAATTGAATACTAACCAAAGGATCACACAAAACTCCATGCTATGGAGGGTATTTGCGAAGCCGCTATCAAAGAGAAAATTATAAAGCAGGAACATGGAGGTGAGAAAACTGACAAAGAATCTAGTACTAGCTAGCGGCCCATTGTGCTAGATTATGAGAGTGGCAATTTGCACTCCTATCAATTTTGGATACTGGCCAATTGTTAAAGGAGTTGAAGAGACCAGAATATCAGTAATGGTAGGGGCAATTCTCCAATCTATTGTGAGATGACTTTTTTATAGTGTAAGGATGACAGTGACAGTATCTCCTTCCACGATGACATTGGAGCAGTTATGCTTTAAAGCAATTTTGATTGCTAAAAGGGTTGCAAGAGCCTCGATCTCCTTCATTTGATGCATTCAGCAATAATAATGATGATGTGTTCAGCAATAATAGTAATAACGAGTTCAGCAGCAATACTAATGAGAACTTCAATAACAATACCAATCAATGGTAATAAAAATTGTAGTGTCAGCAAGAGCACTACAAAAAATAAGGTTATTATCGGCAACAAGTTGCCACAAATGTGGTGGATGCTATAATATTTTTGGGTCGAAATGCTAATAAGTGCTTATTAGCATGGACGTCAACCAGATTCTTCATGAGTGGCATAGTGGGGCCTTTGTATTGACCCATTGAAACAAGCCTAGGGTACCTCTTGAATTGGGCCCTCCTTCGGCTTGTATTAAACGTGGGTCGGTGCTCCTTGAGCCCAAAAAACATTGCCCTTAATAATGAAGAATGGTTAGGCCTCTTTAGGTCGTTGAACTGGCCCATGTGGAGAAAATGACTTGTGCATCAAAGTTCAACTTTGAGCCACATTCCTATGTGGGCCATGAACCCAATAGAATATGATATGAGCAATAAGCCCAATAAAATATAAGGATTCTTGAGGAGATTTTGTGGGTTCTTTTTTAATGAAACTTTTGATCCAATATCATGGTTCAGTTCAAGTTGGTGCTTTGGTTGACACTTTGTTTTGTTGAAACGCTTTCATTCAAACATCCATTTGGTTTACTCTTAACACTCCACGTGCCACATATTTAGGCACACTAAAATGTCACTTATCAACATTTTAGACGAGAAATGCTATATACCACATATTTATCTCACAACTATTTTATAAAATTGATATAACAATTTCAACTAACTATTAATTTTTTTTTTTTTCAACAATGATTGATTCAAGTATTAGTTAAAACATCAGCCTTATAAAATAGTTATACAATAAAAATATAATTTATAGTATTACAATATAAGGCTAGATTGTTTGAGTTTATGGTTTTATAATATTTAAAGATATATAGATATAGATTCCCTCAACCAAATACGAAAGTCGAACCAAATAAGTGTATGTTCGTTTATTTTGTCCTTGAACCGATACTCAAGCCAGAGCTTTTAACTCTTTTATTCAAACTTCATTTTTTACTTCTTTTTTTTTTTTTTTTCATTTCAAACGGGCGCAAGATGTTGTCCACGAACTGTTGTTGAGTCAATTAATTAAATAAATTAACTTAATACAGATTTTACTTACAAAAAAAAACCCCACATTAATGCAATTAACAACCAAAGTTCATTCTAAAAATCTACTTACTAATTGATTCACTCAATAAAAATAGCCTTCGTAAACATGATACAAAAACACAATTGACCTTAAATTGCAACATGTTAATCAAATGTAAATCAAGCACAAAACAATAATAATAACAAATCAGATTCGATTGACAAATTCCATATGGACATAATTCACAGATTTCATCTCAATATATATTATTATAAACGTTCGGAAAACATTGATATAACATTCTCACACAAACGACAAACTAAAAGTACTGCCACAGATTGCTTAATCTTATGAAAGTGCAAATAATAAGCATCCAAAAGTACCACCACCACTTACAAAAAATAAAAAAGTAACACCACCGAATTCAACTTTTCTAATAACCAATATTTAATCAACCAATACACGATTTGATACCGATTCTCACATAAAAGAAAATAATAAAGCCTTCCGGGCATGTAGAACTATTTCACAATGGCCAGCGCAAAAAGCACTACCTATGCTCCTAACAACCAGATTAGCTAATAAAATTGGGCAGGTCCTAGAAAAATAATCACACTCTTTTGCATATCCAAGAGCCAAAGTACATTTGGAACATGAAGATAATGAAATTCCCCTCTGTAAATTTCATATGACAATATACCATATCGACAAAAAAGGGGGGAGAGAGAGAGAGAGAGAGAGAGAACTATAACAAAGTAATTTCCTGTTTCTTCTTAGTTACACGAGCATATGCATCATTGTTTTCTGAAGGTAAAGCTTATAATACGGAAATTTATCATTAACTTTTATATACATCCTTCCAAAAGGCCGAGTCCAACCTTGAATTATGATATAGTAGGATCACCTAATCGGCAATGCCATCCAGATCACATTGAATATAACAAGATACTGTGAAGGAAAGTAAAATCGGTTCGTTATATCAGAAACCTGTACTCAATAAAAATAAAGATTCAAAATTATATAGAAGTAGATGGGGTATACTCACATTTTAATTGTGCAGTAGTAGCTCTCCTTAATGCATCATAATGTAATCTTCTAGGCAATTCCACTGTAGAGGGCATATAATTGCACTCTATAAAGAGTAAATACCGTTCTCACTGCAGTACTAGAAAAGGTTCGTCAAAAATGAACCAAGGGATATAAAACTAAACTATTATCCTGCCTATACTTGGAAAACCAGTAGGCTGCCTTAAACTGCAAAATCTAAGCACCATTTCATTTTCATTTTTCATCAATTCTGGCTCGATATACAGGGCAGGAATGAAACCAACTGCTTCAACATTGGATTTATCTCACATTCATTGCTGCGGCCATATTCCTCAGCTTCTGAGAGATTTCTGAAAACGATGGCCTTGCCGCTGGTTCAGAAGTCCAACAACTTTCCATCAAAGCCTTCCATTCAGGATCACACCATGCTGGAATTTGTGGGCGTAATGTGTTGTTTACAATTCCACCTGCAAATCAAAAAGAAGAAACACATTGCAAAATCATGGTTGAATTTTGTTGTATAATTTATAGGCCCTGCTTAAACAGTGAATGTATCTGCAATTAGATCCCAGAAATATTAGCACTGGTTGGAAAAAGAATGCCAGCTGCATGAATTCCAATAGGTAAAGCCATTCATATATTCCTTTCAAATGTCAAATTCTACATATAACTCAATCCTAACTTTTACACATATGGAGCAACTAGACAATTTCTTTTTTTCTTTTTTTTTCTAGGGACCAACCAACAAAATCTAAACAATTTTCCAAAGGCCTTTTGCACTTAATCTTTCCAAACATATGAGAACATATCAGGAGGCCATAAGAGATTTCAAAGAACAATATGGGAAGTCAGAGATAAAAAAAATTAATAATACAAAACAATAATAAACTAAAAAAATGGAAAATAAAAATCAAACTACAAAGAATAAACAACCAAAAGCAACAAAGGACTTCTGCATCCCAATTCACTCGGATGGTCCTCCAAAAGCACAACCTTTGCCAGAGTTTCAAAAATCCAAGTAAATAGCTACATGAATTTGCACGTGCAAAGAAATTATACCTAAAAAGATGACTATTCTCAAAAAAAATTAAGGAATATTACCAGAACAATTTTTCTTTTTTTATATTTTTGTAAAACACAATAACTAACCAGAAAAAATTTGAGAAAAGGAAAAATAATGGATCTGAAAGTGTCCCTTCAATTCCTCAAAGCAAATGATAACATAAAGATAGATAAATCCAAGCCCACCTAAACTTCCTAATAAAAAATTTGAGCAAACTTTTGTTATAAGGAAACTTCTAAGAAGAAGAATAAACACTTAACGTTGGTTCAAATATTTTTAGAGGCAAAGAACAAATCAAAAGACTCGAATCCAGAAAACAGAAAATGTAACAAATATAGTGACCCTTTTACCCATGGAGAAAGCAAAGAGACTTTCTACCTTTTAAATTTTGGGGAAAATGGAGGTACTAACCCCAATTCTATGAACCATTACGCATATACTAAAACCATGTTTTCTAACACTTCATAATCCTATATTTACAGACATGTCAGATTCCCTCTCTTAACTCTGGCTGTTAAAGTTGATGGATATAGCTAACATAATCAAAATTGACTTTTTGAAGACCTTGATGATCAAATTTTTTAATTCACGTATTCCTTTCTTCCCTCTTCAGCCAAAAAAACCAATAAACAAAAAGGAAACAATCATTCTTTTATTTCATGGCAATTTTCTACGAACAAACTCATAACATCCTCAAAATTTAAAATGGACTCAAAAAATAGAGTTTTTCTAGGGTTAACAAAGTCAATTTGCATGCGCGATCCAGTCATATGACCATTAGAACTTTGGTAGAGGAGGAGGATATCTGACTAGAGTATTATCACTATGGCTGTGTTTCTTTTCTTTTTTTTATAAATAATCAAGATATCGTTAAAAGCATAAGGTGCCCCCAGGTATGGAAGTATACTAGAGAAAACACCTAGCTAAAAAGAGAAAAAAGAACAAGAAGATCATGATAACGAAGCTTCAAAAGATAAATAAGTGCAGTTGTCCACAGATACAAAGTATTGAAGAACAAAGACTTAAGCTCCTTTAATGTCCTTTCATGATCCTCAAAACTGCTCGGTGTACAACTTTTTATAAAACTGGACAATGTGCTCGCTAATCTCCAACCAGTCAGTAAAAATTGAACCATCAACCAACAAGGAGTCAATGGCGTTCTTCCTTATATTGGAGTTGGCCATTTTGTGAAAAAATCTTCATGCACTTGTCACCCTCCCTCAACCACAAGACCCTAAATTTTTGCCTCCAACACACCTCCTCCATGAGAGTGGATCTCTCTAACTCGCTTAATACTTCTACCTTCTTCATTCTCTCCTCAACACCTAATGCCCTATCTTCTTCAACAATATCAAGAACATGTAGATCTTCCAAAACAAATTTTTTCTTCCTTTCTACATTGCCAAACACCTCCTCATTCCATCTCCTTAAATTAGCTTTCAAATCCTTGAGCTTGAAGGCTAAAATGAAACTCGGAGAGCCTAGGAAATGAAAAGAATCCTACCATTGTTTCACCCTGTCCACAAAACCCTTAGACTTGAGCCACATGTTTTCATATTTGAAATACCTACTACCCCTTTGAAAGTCACCGTAATCAAGGAGAATTGGAAATGATCCGAGCAATGCCACCACTGGAACACACCAGGAAATTGGGCTTCCCACATCAAAGATACAAGAAACCTATCAATTCTAAACCAAGATAGCGACTCCCGATTATTCGATCAAGTAAAAGTTTCACCAACAAGAGGAAGGTCCATCAAGCCCTGATCAAAAATGAATTCAAAGAATTCCGCCATAGTTGGAGAAAGGTGTGCTTTTCCCAATCTCTCACTAGGGAACCGGGTAATGTTAAAATCACCCTCATGCACCAAGGCAGGTTCCACCAACTGTGCATATCAGCCAACTCATCCCAAAGAAGCCTTTTATCCCTATCGAAATTAGGGCCATAGACACTCGCAAAAGCCCAGGTGAAATGATCTTCAACATTTCTAAATGTAATAGCCAGGGTGAACTCCCCCACACACTCGTGGATCTTCTCCACCACTCTCCTATCCCACACAATTAAAACACCGCATGAAGCCCCTCTAGAGTCCAAACAACACCAATCCAGATAATGCAACCCCATAACCTACACACAGCACTACGAGACATGACTTCAATCTTATTTTCTTGAAAACAATGTCAACCTTCCACTCTCTGAGTAAGTTTCTCACCCTCAGACATTTATCCCCCTTATTCAACACTCTTCACATTCTAGAATAACAATTTAGGCTTCATTAAGAACTGATGACCCCCTTTTCTTTCCTTTTCCACGGCTTGAACTCTCACCTTTGGAATCATAATTGATGGAGCGCTCCAACCTTCTTAACTCCCTACTGCCTTTGTTACCTAGTTTAGAACTGGAGGCTGAAACCTTATGACTACGGCTTGCTTCAATAAATGTCAGAAGTGCCATAAACTGCTCCTCAAATCCCACACACGAGACCCCCACAACCTGATGGATCTCCTTCATTCTTTGCAAAACCCAATCTGAGTACTCTAAACTTGAGTAACAAGAATTTCCCAACACAACAGGGGGATGGGAACTTAGAGGAGTGCAAAGAGAGGCTTCCTCCCCACTGAAAAGATCCACACCCTGACAAAGTGTCTGATTGTACACAAGTTGCCTATTCCCTACTTTCACAACCCAAATCCCTCCCAACCAAAGCAGACAGAGCCGTTCCTTTCCCCTTATCGCCACTAACATTGGCCTCCCTCATGAAACCCAAAGAAAAATTAGGAACAGAGGGAACAAAGATTGGTGAAGAAGTAATACTTCCCTTATTGACCACAAGAGCCCACTCAATGTCAACATGTCCCGGAAGACAACCCACAACAAGCCCTGAGACGCAAGCACCAGCATCCAGGCTGTCTACCCAACACCCAGGCTGAGGACCAGGCCAATAACCACCCAAGGGCCCTGAGTTGTTAGGAGCAGCGCCTAGGCTCACTGCCTAACTAACCACGGCACCGCCAGATGCCTCCCCGCTACAAGGACCAAAACACCGATCAACCAACGAAGTCACCACACCTTCCATTTCCGAATGAGATTGAGCAAGTGGCTGTGGGAGAGCTTCCATGTGCGACACCTTTGATCCATCACCATTGGCAACATCTGAAGCAATCTAAGAGCACCCCGAAGGCTCTACGACACCTTCAGCAGGCTTTATGAAACCTGCCTTTCTCCCCTCCACAAGCAACTGAGGAACAACACCAGAAGGACCCAGCATTGACCCAGAGAAGCTGACACAAGTACTCCCCCTTCCCTCCCCCGACGTCAGTGGAGGATTAGCGGCCCAGACAGCTAAAACACGCTTCGCTGTTGTTAGTACGAGTTCAAGGGAACAACCACTGTGCCCAAGCCCAGCCCGACTCCCCAAACTCGAAGGCCCAACTCCCTTAGCTTTTTCCATTTTAATGACTTTGTCTCGGGCTTTAGGGGGAAGTTAGCTCAAGTGCCCGCTGAGCCCACCAGGGCCTTGCTCTTAAAGTCACGGGTCACATGGATCACCAATGGTGGACGTGAGCTACTTGAATTAACAGAAGGCTTGGACGGGACAACTATTGCACTAGAATTCGGCTCAACACCCACAAAAATGCCCTCTTACTAAATACCAGGAGTTTGCAAGGAGGAACCAAATAACTGGCCTCAAGAAAAGGTATCGTCAGATCCACTGGACGATAAACTCAATTCCGCACTGCTGCTAAGTCGTCGGACTTATCCACCAAGGGATTCGTGGAATTTCTGTGGATCGCGCTGGAGGAAATCTTTCAAAGCTAGGCAGATAGATAGACTCCTTTCCCGTTGCTAAGGGAGAGCAAGAAACAAAATCAAATGATTGTTTTTTAATTGGCGCCCCCTTTTTGGTATGCAGGTACTAAGAGTCCTCTCACTACCAACTCGCAGACATCATATGGCTGGGTCTTGCCAGTATCAGGGGTCTTCCTGGACCCAGGATTGATACCGAGTCAAAACTTGCCGTACCATCAACAAGTACAGTCGCAGGTGGAGAAGGAGAGCTTCAAAAATACTTCACCATAACCTAGAGGCCCCTTTCTTCAAGTCAGCTGACCAAAAACTTTATAACCATGATCACCTAGGCCCTAGCCCAAATCCAGCCAAGCTAAGCATCAAGCCACATCCTAATTAATACACTTCAACATCTCTCTAAGGGTGAAGAAATCAAGACTTCCACAAAACCAACCTTCCATTCTCGGGCAGACTCCACCAGCGCAAATCCTGGGATTTCCTCCAAACCCCAACACAATTGCAGACTACAGCTGCCTAGAAGTTGTTAGTCTCATCAAAGCCCATTTTGGATTTCCAAAAATCACCCTTCGACAAAAAGGATATTGTCAGAGACTTCAACACCTCTACAAACAGCCTCTTCCTCCCCTCTACCGAAGATGTCAACGTTGGCAAATGCTTACTCTTACCCACACCCAGCCACATACAGGCAGCAAAAGACTAGAAAAAAAAAACAAATTAACTACCAAGCGTAGCTCCGCCATGAACGACCTCCATCCTACGCCATTTCTCCCTTTTGGCACTAGGATGTGACCCTTTTGTCTACCTCCTCCATGCTCCTACACGACCAAGAGACACCCGTGCTTTTTAGAGCAGCGTTGGGCATGGATAGCAAAGGAGCCAGCTTTGGAACATCTCCAAAACACCAACGTTCCCATCTGTCACAACAAATCCTCTACGGTGGCCAACAACTAGCGATTGTCAGCTTTATCCAAGAACATGGATCGAATATTACCCCAGCATCTTTCATGAATCCGAACCCCGAACGATTTGCCCTCCGCCACCAACTCAAACGATTTAGATTCAATTGAACACCAACTTAACAACCCCATAACTCTTGTTGTGTTTCATTGACAAGAAAAGGAAAATAAAACCATTTTCTTGACTTTCTTGCCATTTGGTTGACTAAAAAGACATGGGTCCCACCACAAACTATTTTCCTACATGTTTTCTTCAAATCCCATCCTGCACTTTTAATGAGACAATAGATCACGAAAGTTTAAAGTACTTTGCTACAAAACTAAGGATTAGGGTTTAAATTGTAACTTTCTTTTTCTTTTTCTTTTTTCCTTTTTTGGACTTTCCTTTACTTCACTTTTCTTGAGAAATAATTTCCTGTATAAACTTTCTTGTCAACAAAATGGAGGGCAATCCTCTTTATATGTGGGAAGACATTAAAGGGAAGCAAAAGTTAACAAAATTTGCAAACACTAACTCATAATTTAAACTGACACTTAAGAATTATATGCTTTGAGGAAGAATAAATGAAGTGGATTCTAACAATTAGATGAAGAACATAAGCGGAACTATTGAATTTAATTGAAATAGCTGTGATTGAAAGGCCGAGTAGGCATTGGATAATGATTAAAAAGAATTTTTTTGATAAGGTCAAATTTTATTAAAAAACAAGCATGAAGCGCCCCTAAATACACAGGAAGTATACAAAATGAGCACCTTAATAGAGAAAACAAAAAGAAAGCGCAAAAACCCAAATCAAAACCCACAACGAACCCCCCCCCCTACCCTTAGACCCACCACAACTACAAGAAAACACCCCAACAATACAACCTAAAACCTCATAAAACTGATATAGCCCTCCTCTTTTTGCTACGGCTAAAGCCTTCAAAATTAATGGAACAATCCAAGTTTTTTAGTTCCCTTCTGCCTTTTGCACCACGTTTGGAAGGAGTAGCCGAGTCCTCTTGGTAAGGTTCCTTACTAAGGCCTATCAACCGGTTGCGGTTATTCCCTACAAACTGCAACTGGGGTAGATGGTTATTCATTTTTAAACAATCGCAACCAGTCAGTTAGCGATTACCAATAACCGGTTTCAATACGGTTATTGAGGCCGGTTACTTACCGGTAATCGTTTTCAAATGATGGGCCTTTTTTACCATCTTTTAATTTTTAAGGCCTCTTTTTGGACTATTTTAAACTCTTTTTTCGGTTTTTTTAGAGCTATTTTAGCAATCAAGTATTATATTTAATGCACTTTATAGCAATCAAATAATAAATAATGCTGCACCAATCAAAAAGAATTATAACCTTTTGATGTCCCACAAAGAGACATAATACTTGAGAAAATGCAAGGCCATTTATAAACGAGGATGTTATTATAACTTGCCATTAAATCCACCAAAGTCAGAAGAAACATCCCCTTTGCCCTTTTATTCCTCTTTGTACTGCGGCACCGCCTGCTAAGTACTAACCAATTAGGTTAACATTTGGCTTCTCAATTTCTTTGCAAAATATTTGAGTATATGTCTTTTACATTTAGGTTTTAAATTATTATTTTTAAAAAATTTATTTTTAATATATCTATATAAACCAGTTATCCGCTTATTAACCGATTTTCCCAATACCTATAACCGGCTTAACCGATTATCCAGTTGCGGTTATTTGAAGTTATCCAGTTACCGATTATTAGCGATTAATAACCGCCTCACTTGTACACCCCTAGTCAAAAGACCCAATAACTGTTTTTCATCATCTCCACAAAAAATCCCCAATAAAGGGCCAATCTCCATTGCACATTGCACAATCGCGGATTCCTCTACATGTTGAACCCCGAACTTCCCCTCGAGCTGAACCCCATGCTGATAAGGACCACCAAATCTGTCAAAGGAGACTGTTCAACCAACGAGGCCAGGGAACAAACCAAGCCAATTGCTTCCGGCAAAGATTGGACCGACTCAAGCGAACAGCCACGAATCACAACAAAAGAACTCAGCCTAAGAAACCCTCTCTGGAGAAAGGGAAATGCTACAACATCTACCGATATCCTTCTACAATTCTTCCATTTCTCAAAATCACCATTGGATCTGTGATCCCCATATGTGTCCACATATGGGGACCACAAATCCAATGGTAATTTTAAAAGATAGAATGATGGAAGAAGGACAAAAGAAGTAAATGTAGCATTTCCCCTAGAGAAAACCCCTAGCCGGAGGGACACGGTTCTCCAGGATGTGGGCAACCTCCGAAGAGGTCTGAGCTACGATCTCAATTTCGACCATGACAATACCACAAACATTTAAATTTTCTTCTCTGTTAGCAATAGGGCAGAAGCAATATTTGATTAATTTCATAATGCTGGTAAAAAAAAATCCTAGCCAACCATCAATATTGAAATTATAATCTAGTCATTAATAGTATCTCACTCCTAAAACAAAGTAACAGAATTATGAAAAAATAGGGATGAAGAAGACAATAGTGTAAAATATCACATTACAATTACTAGGTCAGAGTAACAAAAAGCAAAAGCTTAACAATCAGAAAGATTAAAAAACAAGGTTAAATTCATATTATTCTTCAATCCTAAAGGTTTAGATAAGTTTTATATGGCAACGAACATTCGACCCTGACAATACATACACTCATTAGAGCACTTGACAGAAGAAGCATCAACAAATTTATGATGTACATCAACATTACCCAAGAAACCCCTTAAAAGTGCAAACTCGATGCAACAGGTATGCAAGCAAGGGTAACCAGCTTAAATAGAGTATAGAGTCTATTAATAATTTGGCACTTACCAATTATGGAAGCACAATGCATATCTGCATAAGGCTGATTTAAGCATAGAGTCTATTAATAATTTGGCACTTACCAATTATGGAAGCACAATGCATATCTGCATAAGGCTCATCACCCGTGAGCAATTCCCACATGGCAATCCCAAATGAGTAAACATCAATCTACAGCAATAGAAATAATTATAATGAAACATAAAAGCAGAAAACATCCTAAAGAAAAAATAAAAAAAAATTTATTAAGTAAGAAAGATTTAAATAAAAGAAACATTAACCACTGAAATGCAAAAGTCAGTCATTTACACCCGGAGTTAATACCTTCTCTGTCACCATGTGGCTTTTCCCACTAAGAAGCTCAGGCGCCATCCAGGGTAAGGTTCCACGGACACCTCCGGACACTAAAGTGTGCTGTTTCACCTTTGATAAGCCCAAATCACCAATCTAAAGGGATATACACACATCACATTAGTTTCAAATCCAGCGCCGTCCTATAAGTTATTATCAAGCTTGAAAGTACAGTTCAAAACAGACTCAGATGAGACAGAGCACGAAAAGAAAAAACATCATAAATATACCATCAAAAGTTGATTTCTTATCAAGCTTCCAATTGTCCTACCTAACAAAACTGGATTCATACCTTGCACACCGGCCGCTGAGGATCTCTCATATTAACCAACAAATTTTCGCATTTCAAATCAAAATGCACAATGTTCTTTCCATGCAAATACTCCATCCCAAATGCAGCATCCATAGCTATGATGAGTCTCTTACGACGATCAATAGTTCTGTTCAATTACATTATGACATCAGATACTTATCAAAAAAACATTATGATATCAGACATTCTACTCTCAACAAATTCTTTATATAAACTTGAACAAACAATCAAAACATTTACATATAGCATACATTCAAAAACGGAAAATAGTGGTTAACATATTTAAAATCTGAAACACACTGTATAACTGTCAGAACGGATACCTGTCTTTCTTCTGCAAAAACTGTTTTAAAGATCCATTAACCATGAACTCTGTCACAGTTGCTAAGGATCCATCAGGACCATCACGAACAATTCCATAGAAAGAAACAACATTTGGATGATGTAATGAACTTAATATCAAAGCCTCCTTCCAGAAATCCGCAATCTATGACAGGCATTACGCATCTTGTTACTATCATAACCAATTACACTAACATTTTAACAAATCTTGAGGAATGAAAATTTAACATTTTTCTGAAACATTTTGTTTAAACAACATAAACAAGACACAGAAAAAAAAAAAAACAAAAACAAAAACAAACCAACTAGCCAAATGCAGGACCCCCACAAAAACAAAAACAAAAATAAAACTCCTTAATATGACAAAAGATCTTTCAAGATCTATTGAAGTACCCTAATAATGACGACAGTGACAACAATTATAAAAGATGATAATAGTAATATCAATAACAATAAGAACAATAATCAAAACAATGATAACAAATAATAACAAAACATTAAAATAGCAAAGGTGGAGGTTTCTATAAAAACTTTTTGACAATTGTTCAGCAACTTGTCCTGAATTATTATCTTTTTGTTTTTGCTTTCTCAACTAATTTGGTGGATAACTTCATTCATTACACGAAAAAGCAGTACAACACAAGCACTATGCTAAACCAAGCAAAACCTCCCACCTGAATATGGTATATAACCACTGAAAAAAAAAAATTACCAATTCAGGTCATGATTTTACTGAACATGCACCTGACATGTGAGGTCCATGTAACATAAGAATGCAACACAAACGATCACGCTAAAACTGTCAAGTCATTAGATGGGCAGGTAATAGAGTTCCTTTAAAGCATAAAAGCAATAAGCACTTTCAGAAAATCCTCAGCTTCACTCCCGGCCCAAAGTATGAAAGATCGAGAACTAAGCACCTCAAAGATGTTTAAAGCCCTCAGTTTCCTCCCGAAGCTTCAATCAATGAGATTCATGGTCTCGTAAAATTTAACTGTTTGAAGGCTAAACAAGAATGGTAAAGCAGCCACATGATTTCGTCACAACATGTGTCATTAGGGGTTCCTTTTGTATACTTCCAATGTACTTAGGGGCGCCTTACGCTTTTATAAAATTGACTTTTACTTATAAAAAAAAATATTTTTAGGCCTTTCATGTTAAGTGACCCACAGTGTTAGGCCAACTACAAACGTTTAGATCTACAATTTCAGATATGATGTGATATGTCTAGTCAATGCAAAATCCACATATCCTAGAGTCCGAGATGAACGGGAAGGCTCTAACGAGGCATGCACCTCATACAACCCTTAAAGTTCCAAGGTGATAACTCAAGATTTAAAGCAGTGAGAATTTTTTAATCTGTCACGCCATGAGTTATAATATGAATGCACATGAACATGAGCTATTTGGTCCATTTAGCATAAAAATGAAATACATAAATAAATGTCTTAATCACCACAAAATCTCTACTCCAAAAGTCGCTAATAAATTTGCCTTAAAATAGTTGGAGACATTCTGAACCCAATCTCATTGCAGTCAAACCACTAAGACCACCAATTCCATGTTCCTATTGCAAGGCTACCATCCTTTTAAAAAGTAGTAGAGAAATGTCAGATACATGATAATAACGAGAAACCTCTAGTCTTACATTGGGATTCACCCGAAAGAATGGAGGTGTTCAAAGCCTTTTCCTTTTTGTTGAATATATGGAAGATAATTGATACCATTCTAACATTGGCTTGAAATAGCTTCAAGTTCAAGATCATTATAGACTTGAAATTGAGTTGAGGAATAATTTGTGGGATCACTTGACATTTCTTTTACCATTATATCAGGTTGAATTTATGCCTTAATCATTATTGTGTAAACTCCTAGAAATAACATTTCTGATAACACCTACTTACCAAAAAATCACATTTCTGGTAACACTAACTATTATCATGTCCTATCCTACATTTTTTTCTTCATTTTGTGTAAACATTTATCACAAACTACAATGGAAGTTGAAACAAAATACAGTAGATTACTGGAACAGAGTTGAGATTTCAATTTCCTTTTGTTTTACCTTAAGCGAATTTGTGAGCCTCACTTGATATAAGGGCCACGTTTATTATTTTTTCTTTCATCTTTTTTTCTCTTAGCACTACATAACATTAGGGGTCTTCACACATAATGGGCTGCCAAGATACCCACGGGCCTCCTTGAGCACTGCTTTGCAAATACCATTAGAGCATAGATAATATTTGAAGATTACAGTATCTCACACCAAGTAAATTGCATAATGAATAAAGGGGCAATTTACCATAACATAGTTCAATCATAATATTCAAACAAAAGCAAGGGGGGTAATTAGATATGACTCTACCAAACGTTCCCTTTCAGAAGGTCTCCCCGCAAAACAGCTGGCTTTTATCCTTTTTATTGCTACATCAGAACCCTTCCATTTCCCATGAAAAACGGCACCATACGTCCCAGAACCCAATTCCCGGATCTCCTCTAGATCATCATTCTTGATTGTCTGATCAAAGATTAGCCATCCATTAGAAACAAGGGCATGAAAGACAGCAACAATTATCATGAAGAGTGGATGGTAATGATAATGGAATGACATCTAAATGCTTCATATACGTATAGAAATGATGGCAATAAGACAGCAAAGAATAACCTGTAATCCCCTGTCAATAGCTTCTGCCTCAGCCTTTGTTGGCTCAATCTTGGTGGTATTCAGATTGTCATTATCATAATCCAACTCTGGATCCCCATGAGTGTTCTATCAAATAAACAAGACATTAGAAGAGAAAAAATAATCATACAACAGTCCCTCTATAAATAAAATTTACTTGTTTCTCACCGCTAATTCCATTTCATTCCCAGTTGCTTCTTTAATGTCAGAGCACCCTTCAACTCTAGCTTTGACCTCCTCGGCCCCTTCTAGTCTTGCCCTCCTTACAGAAGCAATCAACTCAGGTAAAAAACTCAAATTGTCACTTGAAAGATTAGAATCTTCAGGAGCAGAAAGGTTCTTTTCACCCAGTTCCACAACACCACTCTCTTCTGCAGGCTTTAAGCAGACTGCATTGGTAGACCTGAGAGAAGTCTCCTCACAATTGTTATAAGCAATTTCCTTTTGCTCTGAACAAGAAAAAGTCTGCTCAGAGTTCTCAACCTTTTTTACTTGATTTGCCTCTTTTTCTTCTCCAACTATGCTTTTACCCTCCAACCTCACCACTTCTGTGACGCTGGTATCATTTCTAGAATCCAGATTGTAGCCAGGAGCTGCCGGAGAAACCAATTTATCATGAACCAAAGTTGAAGATGAATCCAACAGTGGCACAGGTTGCAAGGGGATGGCAAAGTTCACCATGTCAGGTGGGGGTCGAGATGAATGGTGGTTTTCCTGACTGAATGTGTTTGGGTTCAATTTTAAAGCCTGGCCATACGAGTATTCTGGCATGGCTGCCCCATCAAAACCCAACATTTTCTGAGAGCACTCTACATGAGGTATTTGACTATCTACACCAACAGAGAACCTTGGACTACCCTCGCGCCTGAGAAATCCCGGATTAACTGTGCCATTTACTTCCTGGGGTGAACTCGACGCTTCATAAGGGGGAACAACATGCATCGGGTTATTTCTCCATAGAGCATGTCCAGGTACATGACCATGTGACACTGGGTAAGGATTATCTCCTCCATAAGCATAAGGCATATTTCCATACCGGACCCCACGTTCTTCAGGAGGAACATGTATAAGGGGTACAGAAGCCATAGCTTTGTCATGCAACACTTCATTCCCCAATTCAATTCCACCTCCTGGATGAGCATAATTTGAGGACATAGGATAGCCATCCGCTAAATTACCTTGCCCCAAAGGGAAATTCAGGCCTGGTCCATCTACAATGTAGTGGTCACTCAATCTTCCAGCTCCGGAGACATGCAGTCTTGCTTCATCAATCCGAGAATTCAACTGGTGCTGGAGAATCCATCCTCTTTCATGACTTTGAGTTTCATTGTAAGCAGATCGATGATCACTATTCTGCTCATTAGAGTAAATCCCATGGTGCAACTTGGCATCTGCATTCAGCATGAGACTCTCCCTATTCGGGGGACAGTCAGCACATGGACTAGCGACACGGGGAAGCCCATTCCCCATGTGGGGTTGCTCCAAATGTGGTTGATTTCTATGGAAAGTCATCCGGCAATGCTCACAGACACTGTTCCCTTCAAGAACACTGGGGCTGTGAAAAATATTACCAGGAAAACCAGACTTATCACCCGATATAACTCCAGTTGGCACCCATACAACATTCTCAGAATATTGTGATTGGTGATCATGTGTAGGCTGGTGATTCACTTGCTGCCGAGAATACTCTTCTGGCATTCTATCTAAGCATTTTTCTGGTAAGTCTGTGAATGGCATTCGGTACCGTGCAGAAGAAGGTGAAGATGGGTACTCTACCAATTGTCTTGGATCATGGTGTCCATGATGCCTAGGAGAATAGTATGCCGGGCTCCACGGAGCTTCCATTTCATTATACCTCTGAGCCTGGTGTGATGCTGTTCCCATATGGGGAATCCTGAGGTGACGCAAGTTAAACTGTTGCATGGGCATCTCAGAATTCCTTTGGCTATGAAGGCCACCCTCCACACCCATCGGGTTAAAGAATTGTTCTGCTACATGGATATCCTCAACCGGACTAATCAGGGGGGACTCAGGTTGCTGCTGCTTCCTAAACTCAGAAGCATCATTCAAATTATTCAGAGCATCCACATACCTCCTCTCAGTCTCCCGTTCATCCCCATCAACATAGTGTGATGAACCATCTTGGTCAGGATGCGAAAACAGAAAAATCCTAAGCCTAGTGAACCCATCACCCGAACCCAACTTATCATACTCCTCCATCATGTTAGTCACATCATCATCATTCACAACCGATACAAGAGCATCAAGATCCTCATCCGGCTGCTGGTACTTCAACACCGCGGCCGCCTGATAAAGCTCCCTCATTTTACTCATCAAGTCCTCATAAGTAATATCTCGCTGCACGCTTACAATTCGCGTCTCACCGCCCACATACCGAAGCTTCCCATCTTGGGGGCGTGGCAATATATTCCCAGAAAAACTACACAAAAATTTAACACGAGGGCTCTCCTCATTCGAACAATAGTTCGAACCCAAGGCCGATGTGGGGGTTGTGCACGGACTATCCATCAAGTACGTAGATTGACAAGGGTGTTGCCGATCAACTGGAATGTCAGACTGCCTCAAATATACAATTCCGTTATTAGACATGAGTATCACTCACACCATATAGCTTAAAATTTTTGCATATTCAAGCCGAAACCCGAAGGCATAGCCACAAAGCGCCCCAACTTCACTGACCCAAATAGATATATTCTCCATTGATAAACTCATCATATGCACTAAGAACCGACATTACCCAACAACGACGATGGATACCATTGAAACTTGCAGCAACAAAAACTCAAATGAATAAAAATAATAACAACAATACACCAAGATTTCTGATCACGGATCCAAAAGGCAATACCCAGATCAACCAATTCCAGAGAAACGATGGCTGGGTACCTGAATTGGCGACTTTTGAAAAGTCCCACAGACGGAATCCCGAAAACCCAATTGAAAAGAGAGCCTCTGAGAATCTTTCTGAGCCACTTCGAAGCTTATTCAAACCCCCCTCTGCCTTTTGGATGAATGTATGCGCCGTAAATTTGGGTTCTAAGCTGGTGATCTATCGGAGAAGATAGAACGATCAAGAGGCCCTTGATGATGATGAAGATGATGAGGAGTGGAGATGGTGGACAAGCGTAGTGGCTTGGCTTTCTCTCTCTCTCTCTCTCTCTGCGGTTCTTCTCCAAGATGCGATGCCCGGGTGCCAGGTAGTGTCCCACGTGGCACTACCTGGTTTCTGCGTTCTCTTGGCATCTAATTTATCTCCTCCAAAGGATATGCTCTTTCCCACGCACGCTCTCCTGTATCACGTGCACAGAGAATATTGAACCATTCCTCCCTAGTTCCTTCCTTCTTCTTCTTTTTTGTCTTTTCCTGAAAAAGAAAAAGGAATGTAAACATTTCCACATCTTTATATATTTAGTGGTAATGCTGGTAGATTATGACTATTTATGATGAGCCTGTGTGGATTCTGTTGGCCTATTGGAAAGCTTATTTTTGTTTAGGAGTACATAATTTCACATAACTTCTTCTTCTTTTTCTTGGTTGTCCCTTTAGGGCTAATAATTTTTTTATACTATTCACAAATTTGATATAAATTCAATACGAAATTAATAAATTAAAGTTAATAAATTTGACCTAATTAATTAAATAGATTTAATTATAATTAATTATATATAGTTTTATATTTATACCTCAATATAACTCGAAATAAACACGTAACATTTAGAACTGATAATTTTTTACACGACATGTGAACTCGACACGAACCAAACATGAAATTAGAGGGATTGGAGTTGAGGGATATGATCCGTTTAATTAAATAAGTCAAGTTATGTTAATCTATGTAGTCAATACTCATGTATCAACACGACTCGAATTCTATACGTTAACACGAATTATCACCTTTAGCCCCTAATGCAACATATGGCGCTCAACTGTTACCCTATTTACTACTTGGAAGTAAGCCATTTACTGTTGTTGAATTGGTTTAATTTCCATTAACCATTCAAGTGGAACATGTCTGTATTAACATTACCAAATCTACTACTTAAAAAATTAAAATTAACAAATTTACTTTTATAATTTTAAAATTAACTATTTACATAATTTACTTATGTTCTTTGTTTTTAAATTAACGATTTAGATAGTTTAACTTGATTTTGTATAGGAGGGTTTGGAATAAAGGCTTTTAATCTAAACTTTAGATTTGTGATCATTACTGGGGACAAGTGCAGTGTTGGCAAACTAAAATTGCCTTTGGATTCGTTTTCGAGCTTTATTAATCATAAACATAGAAATTATTTATCTTTTTTTCGATCTTTTTTTTTTTTTGGAAAATTTACGATCTTTTATGATTATTTTAGAAGAGGTACTTGTGCATTAAATTGGATATCTATTGTCTATTAAAAAAAAAATTGATGTTTGATGTTAAAATGATTATTAAAAAAACGATTATTATTTATCGTTTTAACATCAAACATTAAAAAAAGGTAAGGATAAAGAATAAGTTTGATGTTTATTTTGAATGAAAGAGATGTTAAGATGATGATGGCAATGATAACAGATTAACAGTGATGATGGAAAGGTCATGTGATAATAATGATAATGGAGGAAAAACACAATTTTAAAAATGACAAAAGTAAAAATAATGATGATAAGCAAAGTATAGTAATAAAACTTAGATAATCAACATAATACATGAACAATAGATTTAGCCAGTCAAAGAAATGATACAACATAACTCAATCCAATTTTGTTTTTTTGTTTCAAAAAATTTCCGTTTTTTTTTTCTATAAACCAATATTTTTTGTTTTTATTTCTTAAAAAATTTAATTTTTACTTCTTGTTTGCCAAATATTGATTCTAAATCAATTTTTTTTATTGCTATAAATTAGAAAACAAAAAAAAAAACGAAAAACTTAAATTAAACAAAACCTAAATTTCTTTGAAAAAATAATTTAATTTGTTTATAATTTATTAAGAATAGATAAATTGTTTTGGGTGGATAACGAACTAGGATTTGTTCATATTTGCATCTAAGTTTAGATGAAAATTAGAAATTAGTAACTAACTTCTTTGTTTAGAAAGTTTATGAAACAAACAATGGAAAACTCAATACGTTACAGTTGACCTAATTATAGCAATTTTCAGCATTTCTAAAATAACAAAAAAAAAAAGTTGTTTTTTATTTTTATTTTTATTTTTCATCAATTTGAATTTGCTAAAATCAACTTTTCGTATCAAATTTAGAAAAAGACCGTAGTACAGCACTATGTAATCTTGCTAATAAATTATTTTTATTGGGAATGTGATATCTTATCCATTGAAGTAGTTTATAATTAATTACTAACCTTGGGATACCTTTTCTAATTCAGCATTTTTATGTACATAAAAAGCAGAATAACTCCATGGAGATTCATTTTTCCTAATTAATCAGCTATCTAATATAGCAAGATTACATATCTAATCAGTTATCTAATAAATCCTTTTTATTAGGAATGGAATATCTTATCCGTTGAAGTACTTTATTAAGTGGTTAAATTAATTACTAACCTAGGAGTACCTCTTTCTAATTTAACATTTTTCTGTACATAAAAAGCAAAATAACTCTATGGAGATTTATTTTTCCTAATTAATCAGTTATCTAATAATTCTTTAATTTGTAATATTTGGATGGGCTTAGCTTTTGTTTGAATGTCTTTTTCTAAAATCTTTTTCATTAGGTAAATTAACTAAATGTTTTTTTTCCTGTGCAAAAAAGCACACAAAGAAACTTTAATTTCTCTTCTATTCTTATAAATATCAAATTTTTGTTGATATGATATAATGAATCCTTTAATTGCTCTTCTATTCTTTTATACTTTGATTCTACTTTTAAAAATAACAATTGCTTTTATTTTTTATTAAAATTTTCTTTTGCAATTGTATTTATACTTTTTGAAATAGATATTACTTTTAGTAAAATTACTTCTCTTGAAAATGGGGGTATGATCCATTTAAAAATAATTTATTGTCCTAAACTGTTAGTGGTAATTCATTTACTTCTCTTGAAAATGGGTTATGATCAATTTAAAAATAATTTCTTGTCCTAAAATGTGAGTGGTAATTTCTTCATCTGTTACTTGAAACCGATAATGTAAAGCTAAAAATGGATTTCGTGATAGTACTTTTGAAGTCATATTTTTTTACAAGAATAAAAGTTGTTTTAAAACATATTCCATTATTACAAATATGTACATTTGAAGTTTATAATTGATATGTAATTTAGCACCATTTGCTTGAAATAGTTTTTCGGTTCTTTTTTCAAAATATTTGGTTGGTATAATTCCTTCATGTATACAATCATATCAACTCCATAATATAATAATGTTATTGTTTTAAATTCGTATACTTTATTTATAACAATTGTTACTTATGTATACCATTTTTGAAAATTAATCCTATCAATCAGGGACGAAGCCAGACTTAGATTTGGCCAGGGCCGAAGCATAAACTTAACATATATTAAATAGAAGCTAAAGCATGAATGTGAAATATACATATCAAGTTTAAAGATCAAATAAATATATAAAGACAAAATTAACATCAATTCAGTGTTAACAAAAAAAAAAAAAACAAAACAAAACAAAAGATAAGACACAAAATAATTGTTTCAAAATACATTTCAAATTTTAGTTCAATCACCTATCAAAATGGAACCCGCCGTTCTTTTACATCCCGAAAATCATCTATGATTGAATCTGTACTAAATTTCGCAGCAATTTCTCTTTCAATGTACAACATCAAAGAATCTATAAGAAACTCATCTTCAATTTTGTTGCGAAGCCTAATTTTGACAATATTCATGGCTGAAAATGCTCGCTCTGTAGTTGCGGTAGAAACAGGAAGAGTAAGCACAAGTACAACAACTCGAAAAACAAGTTGATAGATAGTTGATTTTCTAGTGCTAACCAACCATTGGCACAATTCAGAAATATTTGACAGTCCTTGAAAATCTGAATGTTGAACTACATTATGCTCATAATGGTGAAGTTCTATTTCCAACTGTTCTTTTTCAAGATCCGTAAAGTCTTCTGGATAAAACTTGTTTACCTATTGACAAATATCATCGATTTTAAAAGATTCACGCGCAATTCGAGGATCAAGAGCTGAGCTGAAAATAAGCAACTCTATCGCATGCTCACTAAACCAGCGATTTAATTCTTGCAATTGAGAATCTATTGCGGCATAAAAAATATCCACTCGATAATGATGCTCAATTGTAAAGTTGGCTTGTTGATGGCGAGCTTGACCTCGTCTCTCAATATAATGAGCATTCATATTTGGAATATCTATGTTGCGTTTCTCGCAAAATGACTTCACATTGGTTAGTAAAACATCCCATTTATCATCTCTATATTGTTGAATATATGCTTTAGTGGATGAAACAAGATACATGGCATTTAAAATGTCATGAGATTTGCATTGCAATTCTTGACATAGATGATCAGTGATCTGCATAATGTCTTTCATAAGATGCAAGATGAAGACAAATTCAAATGAAGTCATTACCTGATAAACTGAGTCTGCTTCTGCTCGTTAGGAAGAAATAGTTCCCACATCAATGATTTTAAGAATAACTTCACATGTTGGACTGAAAATTTTAATCAAGCTAGAAACTGATCTCAAGTGAGAACTCCAACGAGTATCTCCAGCCCGTTGTAAAGTACTAATTTGATTAAGTCCCCTTCCAGTCTCAATCTCATCAATTTCTATCATGTGAGCAATTTCAGAAGCTTGGGCAACCCGCAGTTCTTCAAATCGATTGCATGAGGCACAAACAATATTGACAACAGAATTTAATTTATCAAAAAATTGATGAACGGAAATAACTTCTTTTGATGCTGCCACTAATGCCAATTGCAAACGATGTGCGAAACAATGAATGTAGTAGGCATATGGACAATCATTTGAAACCAAAGCTTGCAACCCATTCCACCCACTTCGCATGTTACTTGCGCCGTCATACCCCTGCCCTCGAATGTTTTGAATGTCTAGTTTATGTCGAGATAATACAGAATATATACCATTTTTTAGAGTTAATGCCATAGTATCAAGGACATAAACAACCCCAAAAAAACGTTCTCGCACAAAGCCATCTTTATCGACAAATCTTAAAACTATAGCTATTTGTTCCTTCATTGACTCATCATGAACTTCATCAACAATTATGCAAAACTTTGCATCACCAATTTCTTCGCGAATTGCCTCCTTCACTTTTGTTGAAATAACATGTAAAATTTCCTTCTGTATCATTGGAGATGTGTAGGAGGCATTTTTTGGGGCATTGACTATCACTTCAGCAATACGTTCATTATATGAAACCATCAAATCCAATATTTCAAGAAAATTTTCACGATTGGTTGAACCAACACTTTCATCCCGACCTCTAAAAGCAACACCTTGAAATGCAAGGACTCGAACAACATCAATTGAGGCTTTCAACTGCAGTCGATTGTTTACAATTTGTTCAGAAGTGAATTTGTCAAACACCTTTTGTATGTGTTGAGATTGTTTCATCAAGTCTTCACATGATTTCTCAGCAATTCTATGAAATGAATTAGGATCTTTCCCTATATGATTGAGGAAAGCACAATGTTTTCCATCTCTAACTTTCTTCCAATTCCTGAATCCATCTATAGTAAATACACGTTGAGTAGGATGTCCAAATGGCTTATTAAAGAGAAAGCATGACAAACGAAATGCTGCATCTTTTTTAGGCGAATATTCAAGCCATGTAGGAAATAGCTAGAACCATGAAGGTTGAAAGCTACGAAGATGATTTTCTGGTCCAGATTTTGGATACTTTGACTTTGGGATAGCACGTCGGTATGGACCAGCTTTAATGTAAGCTCGTCGAATTTCATCCCGTTGGTTAACATCATAATCCCATATCTGGCGACGCAATCCAGGTTCAAACTTCAATGGACTAATATCAAACTCATTGACGTCAACTCTTTGGGATTTGTTGGGAGAATTTTCAAAAACTGAGATATCAGAAGTTGGCAATGATACATCACCAACATTGGCTTTTGAACTTTGTGCATTTTTTCTTTTAAAAAGTTCAAGTATAGTATTTGACTTTCCCATCATTTACAAATAAATTTACATGATCACATTAGAGTCTTTAGAAAAGAAAGAACAAATATTCACTATAAAGTAAAATCTTTTTTAATATAGTACATAAGCATTTTTTCTCTTTTAATATTCTTAGGTTTCTTCTTTATTCGTAATTCTTAATTTCTAATTTTTAATTTATAACTCTTACTCCTATGTCCTCCACTATAGATTAATAAGTTATAATTAATTACTAACCTTGGGATAACCTTTTCTAATCAGCAGCATTTTTATGTACATAAAAAGCAGAATAACTCCATGGAGATTCATTTTTCCTAATTAATCAGCTATCTAATATAGCAAGATTACATATCTAATCCAGTTATCTATAAATCCTTTTTATTAGGAATGGAATATCTTATCCGTTGAAGTACTTTATTAAGTGGTTAAATTAATTACTAACCTAGGAGTACCTCTTTCTAATTTAACATTTTTCTGTACATAAAAAAGCAAAATAACTCTATGGAGATTTATTTTTCCTAATTAATCAGTTATCTAATAATCTTATTTTGTAATTTGGATGGGCTTTAGCTTTTGTTTAATGTCTTTTTCTAAAATCTTTTTCATTAGGTAAATTACTAAATGTTTTTTTCCTGTGCAAAAAAGCACACAAAGAAACTTTAATTTCTCTTCTATTCTTATAAATATCAAATTTTTGTTGATATGATATAATGAATCCTTTAATGCTCTTCTATTCTTTTATACTTTGATTCTACTTTTAAAAATAACAATTGCTTTTATTTTTTATTAAAATTTTCTTTTGCAATGTATTTATACTTTTTGAAATAGATATTACTTTAGTAAAATTACTTCTCTTGAAAATGGGGGGTTATGATCCATTTAAAAATAATTTATTGTCCTAAACTGTTAGTGGTAATTCATTTACTTCTCTGTGAAAATGGTTATGATCAATTAAAAATAATTTCTTGTCCTAAAATGTGAGTGGTAATTTCTTCATCTGTTACTTGAAACCGATAATGTAAAGCTAAAAATGGATTTCGTGATAGTACTTTTGAAGTCATATTTTTTTACAAGAATAAAAGTTGTTTTAAAACATATTCCATTATTACAAATATGTACATTTGAAGTTTATAATTGATATGTAATTTAGCACCATTTGCTTGAAATAGTTTTTCGTTCTTTTTTCAAAATATTTGGTTGGTATAATTCCTTCATGTATACAATCATATCAACTCCATAATATAATAATGTTATTGTTTTAAATCGTATACTTTATTTATAACAATTGTTCTTATGTATACCATTTTTGAAAATTAATCCTATCAATCAGGGACGAAGCCAGACTTAGATTGGCCAGGCCGAAGCATAAACTTAACATATATTAAATAGAAGCTAAAGCATGAATGTGAAATATACATATCAAGTTTAAAGATCAATAAATATATAAAGACAATTAACATCATTCAGTGTTAACAAAAAAAAAAAAAAAAACAAAACAAAACAAAAAATAAACAAAATATTGTTCAAAATACATTTCAATTTTAGTTCAATCACCTATCAAAATGGAACCCGCCGTTCTTTTACATCCCGAAAATCATCTATGATTGAATCTGTACTAAATTTCGCAGCAATTTCTCTTTCAATGTACAACATCAAAGAATCTATAAGAAACTCATCTTCAATTTTGTTGCGAAGCCCTAATTTTGCTTTAGGGTTACGTCTTTGAAATTGATTTACAGTCGACACAGACAGTCGATTTTAAGTGTTTTTGTTTGTTTTTTCTTTTCTTTTTCCAATTTTATACAATTAGGGCTTTTAGTTTTTAATGGGTAATGGCTTTGGGTTTTAATGAGTAAATGCCAAAAAATTTATTGAATAGGGCCCAAACAATTAAATGGGTAGGGTCAAAAAAATTTTGGGTAGGGCCAAAAGGTTGAAAAAAAAAAAAAAAAAAAAACCTACTAAAATTTTTTTGGGATTTTTTTTGGGGGGGCCGTGGCCCCTACCGGCCCCCCTCATCTCTGTCTCTGCTATCAAATAATTTTTTTAAAAAAAATCCTGTTGTGAATTGATATTAAATTCTTTTAAATGTAAAATATGTTATATTTTTTGAAAAAAATACACTTTACCCCCTCAATATTTGAGGGGATTTTTAATTTCACCTCCAATGTTTAAAAATTTGCAATGTACCCCCCTAACTATTGGCCAAAAAATTTAAATTCAGCCATTTTGTTAGCTGAAACCGTCTCAACTAACAGGAAATCTAATTTTTACTGTTCATCATTTTTTTTTTAAAAAAAAAAAAAACTAAATAAATAATGATGGCTCTGGCCAATTTGGGGGTGACCATTTAGCCTTTGAGGGTGGCTCAGCCACTCACATCTAGCCGGAATGGGGGTGGTCGAAACCATCCCAAAATTCTTTGGGGGTGGCTCAACCAGCCGGAATGGGGGTGGCTAGCCACCCCCTTTTTTCTCTTTTTTTTTTTAATTAAAAAAAAAATGATGAACAGTAAAAATTAGATTTTCCGTCAGTTAAGACGGCTTCAGCTAACAAAATGGATGAATTGAATTTTTTGGCAAACATTGGGGGTACATTGCAAATTTTTAAACCTTGTAAACGAAATTAAAAATCCCCTCAAACATTGGAGGGGTGAAGTGTAATTTTTCCTATATTTTTTTTGTTTTATATTTTAATTTTTCATTAATTTGGATTTGCTAAAATCCACTTTTCATACCAAATTTAGAAAAGGCTGTAGCACTATGTAATCTTGCTAATAAAACATTTTTATTAGGAATGAGATATCTTATCCATTGAAGTACTTTATTGAGTGATTTATACTTAATTACCAACCTAGAGGTACCTCTTTCTAGGACTTCTATGACATAAATTAGCTACAAACCGGTTTAATAAAATAAAAAGTATTGTCAAACATGTGCATCTCACATGTGAGTTTTAATAAATTTTAATAGTTTTAACTTTGTTAACTCTCTTCCTCTTTCTAACGTCTCTTATTCTTCTAACCAAATTTTCTCTCACAAATTGGTTGTACATTGATTTCAAGGATTGTGCTGGATTCTAACGAGAGAGAGAGAGAGAGAGAGAGAGATCCCATCTTAGTATTGGGTTGTTTGCTAATTCATACTCAAATTTTGTTGGTACAAAGGTTTGGGATGGATTTGAAGCAGATAATGGATTGAGATGGTTGTACACTAACTAAATTTGAGTACGAATTACCAAACAACCCAGTACTAAGATGGGATCTCTCTCTCTCTCTCTCTCTCTCTCTCTCTGCATAATCCAGCACAATCCTTAAAATCCATGTATGGTCAAGTTGACAGAAAAATATTAAGTTAGAAGAAGAAGAAGCGTTAGAAAGAGAATGAGAGATAACAAAGTTAAGACAATTAAAATTCATTAATTTCGAGCCCTTAACCATTTCTCGATATGTTCTATTCGAGCCCTTAATCATTTGTCAATAGGCTTTACGTTGTCTAGAGGGACCTCTAATACAACAACAGTGCCTCGATGAGGCACGCATATCGTCATCACTAGTGGCCGGACTATATTTAAACTCCGGATAACTCACATCACTAACGATGCCGTCTATGTAACCACCACTTAAGCATAGTTATGCCAATCATTTATATAAAAGGCCAAATTATAAACATATTCTCTAGACCATAAGGTTAAGCCTTTATACCCATATACCCATCATCTGTATATAATGATCCACGCGACATATATTCAATTATCATAATTCATTTATCACTTGCGATTATGATCGTTTGATGAAAACATTAGGTTCACAACATAATTTATTTGAGAAAAAATAATGCATAAAATATCTCATAGTTTATAAAAAAAAATATCGCATTTGTATATTAAGAGAATTTAATTGTTTTGTAAGCATCGACTTACTTTGAACACTCATCCTTAATCCCAAACATCTTAATCTTCACTTCGTTGCAATTCGCACTCTAGTATTAGACATATACCACACTAGAAACCCTAATTATGCATTAAAAACCCTAATTATCATTCTCTGTCTACATCAATCATTCGATCCTTGGGGTCGAACGATCAATGTTGGCTAGAATCTATAATTTGTTAAAAACTCATATCAAAACCTAATCTCAAGCTCAACCTTGACTCCTAATAGTTCTTGAAGGTCTAACAACCATAATCCATCATATTATAACGTATTAAACACTAGCATGGGTTACAAGTATCGTTAAAACATAAAGGATTCTAACTCATTTATTGCAATTATAATCCATTTGCTAAAAATATGTGATTAGTGCATTAAAATGTGGTGTGACGTGTATTTCAATACCGTTGTCATTGAAAAGAAAAATAAATTTTCAGATTTATAATTGAAATGCATGAATATACTTTTAAAGTAAAATACCAAATTTAACATCATGAAATTATAAAAATAATACTAAGCATAATAAAATACAAGATAAACACCGAATTTAGAAAGTGGGTTTAGCTCATTACCACAATGGTAGAAGCTTCTTAAAGCTTTGAGGAGCAATCCTCCAAACAAACCCTCTCTTTCTCTCATCATTCTCTATCTTTCTCTCTCTAGGAGTAGGTCTCAGAAATTGGGCGAAATTGAACCTAGGGTTCATTCTACGTCCTTAAATTAAACTTCCCTCACACACAAAAGATGAAATCTTAAAAAAATTTCATATAGTTGTTTCTCGAACAGTCGATCCACGTGGATCGATTAATCAATGCGGTTATGCCTTGACTGTTCGAAGTGGGATTGATTGATCGGTGACAGTTGTGCATTGACTGTTCAACGTGGGATCAATCGTTGAGACTTTAAATAAATTTTAAATATTTATTTTGTTAAGATTTCTTTTAATACAATTTGTGGAGCATTTTGTTTATGCATGTATATTATAAATATTTTGATGAAGATTTTACTCATAAATACCCTTTTAAAATATTTAGCCTCAGGTTTATAAACCTTTATTATTTTAAAGTGATTGTCACGTATTTAGACAGTGTTATAGGTGACCCACGACAATCATGGGTCATTTTTTTTTTTAAAAAAAAGAGAAAATTATGGTGACCCATGGCTTCCCAATGCAATTTCACTTTCAAATAGGAATTTATTTTTTGAAAGATCTTGACTTTCGTGCTTTGGTGGGTCTTCGAGATCCTTTTGATGACCTATGTTGTGTTGAAGGGATATCCATGATATGTTCGATTGCATAAAGTATGCGGTAGCAATAAAATATGGGAAAGTATAAAAAAGTTAGTAATTTTATATTATATTAATATTAGTTAGCAATCATGTACTACAATTTTATAAAGAGAAATGTTACACATACGTCAAAGTGTTTACTCCATGACGTGGCAGTTAAAATTACCATTTAATGATATATGAAATTTCATTTGTTATTTTATTTAAAGATGATTTTCATTGTCACGTAAGAAATTAAGCACTTGAGCGTAAATACTTGTGAGTATGTGTAGCACTCATCTTCTATGAAATTGTTGATGAATATTGAGTAGGCTGCTCAATCGTGGATTAGAAAAAAAACAAAAACAACGCATGTACTTGACCCATGCAACATTTTATATTTATTAGACTGAAGGATAAAATCAAAATTCCATCAAAATTTGTTATTAAATTTGATGGAGGGATTAAAATGAAATTAAAAATTTTGATTTAAAGATGTGTTGCAACGATTTACAAATAAAATGAGGTGATAGTTCGAATATAAAATTTAATTTAGGGTTAAAGGCCTCTTCAGAATATGGTTTTAACTACTTTTTTTTTTTTTTTTTTTTTTTTTCCACATAGGTTTCATTTTGTATCGTAAATGATATATCGTTTATGGTTAAATACGAAAATGCTATCTCCGCCCATGAAACTAACGAAATTTTATGTTAAACTAATAAATAAAAAACTACCATGTGTCATATGACTCATAAATATATTATTATATTATATATATATATATATATATATATTATATATATATATATATATTATATGTTGTGTGTGTGTGTGTGTGTGTGTGTTGTGTGTGTGTCATATGCCTTATATATATTATGTGGTGTGTGTGTGTGTGTGTGTGGGGTGGGGGGGGGGCTTGAGCCATCCTTTTGGGCTAATAGGGGTGGCCATCCACCCCCATTTTGGCTAATAGGTAGCAAGTGGACAAACTCCTAATTTTGCTTTTTGGCCTTTTGGGGATGGTTCAACTACCTCAAGGGGCCGAACTCCTCATGTCTTTTTTTTTTTTTTTTTTTTTTTTTCAGCTTTTTTTATGGTGTTTGATCAGCCTCAGACTAGTCGTAAGGGGTTACTAAAACCACCCCTATACCAAACAGGGGTGGCTCGTTTTGCTTTTAGGGGGTAGCCGACCTACCCCCATTGGCAGGTTACCCCTAGATCAACCATGCTACCCCCTTTTCTTCTTTTTTTTTTGTTAGTTTTGTTTATTTTTAATTGTTTTTAATATTTTTGTTCTTTTTAAAAAAAAAAATTATTTTGTCTAATTATTTATGAGGCAAATGACATGTGGCAAGTTTTAATTGGTTTGACGTGGAATTCTGTTAATTTAATGGATAAAAGATGGACTGAGGTACTATCTTTATATTTAGCCATAAACGAGGTACCATCTACGATATAAAATAAAACCTAAGTAAAAAAAATAAAAATTAAATCCAATGTACTGAATATGCATTTAACCTATAATTTATCCTAAAAGCAAAATATGAAGAATGATTTTGCAAAAAATAAAATATGTTCCTTTTAACCATCAAGAAGTTTTCTTTGGTTGTAATTTTGGGAGAGGAACATTCAAATGAGACCGGTTATATGTACATTTTTTTTATACATTTAGGGTCTATTTTTTTAATTTGCAAAAGAGATGAACAATATATGTAAAATTTTTTTTTAAAAAAAGCATTTATGTGTCCAAATTACCAAATACCCCTACCCACAGACACTCCTCCCCTTTCAAAGCCCAACCAAAACATCCTCCCCTTTCAAAGCTTCTCCCTATTTTTACTTTCCTTTTTTTTTTTAATAAAAAAAAAAGAGGTCAACATCTTTTTTAAAAAATTTCGAACAATTTTTTTTTTAAAATTTTTTTTCTTACAAAATATTCAAATATTTTTTTACCTTTATATCACATTAATAGTTTCTTATTTTTATTCAAATTAAAAATTTAAAACAAAACTCTTTGTGAAATGTACTCACTAATAAGAAATATTAGAAGTATCAAATGTTGTACTAAAAGATGGGGATCAAAATGATATGGATCTTATTTTTTGGAAAGAATCCAAAAAAAAAAAAAAAAAACTACTAATCCAAAAAAAAAAACACTTAACTTAAACTAGCAAGTCATTTTGGTACCACTTTAATATGTTCATAAAATATTAGGTATCCCCTCCCTCAAGCAACCCCCTTTACCAAAAAACCAAAAAAGAAGCAACCCCTGTTTACACACACACTCTCTCTCTCTCTCGGAAAAACCTTGAAGAAAATGGGTCAGGCTCCATCTGGCGGGCTGAATCGCCCGGGCGGCGACCGCAAAAACGACGACGGCAAAAAGAAGGAGAAGAAATACGAGCCGGCGGCGCCTCCGTCCCGCGTGGGCCGCAAGCAGCGCAAGCAAAAGGGCCCAGAGGCGGCAGGCCGGCTCCCCGTCGTGACTCCTCTGACCAAGTGCAAGCTCCGCCTCCTTAAGCTGGAGCGCATCAAAGACTATCTCCTGATGGAGGAGGAGTTCGTGGCCAACCAGGAGAGGCTCAAGCCCCAGGAGGAGAAGAACGAGGAGGACCGCTCCAAGGTCGACGATCTCCGTGGCACCCCCATGAGCGTCGGCAATCTCGAGGAGCTCATCGACGAGAATCACGCCATTGTCTCGTCCTCGGTTGGGCCCGAGTACTACGTCGGGATCCTCTCGTTTGTGGATAAGGATCAGCTGGAGCCCGGATGTTCCATTCTTATGCACAACAAGGTATGCTTTTGTTGCTGAATTTTTGTGATTTTTTTTTTCTTTTTTCCTTTTAGCCTCAAATTGGCTTCAGAAGTGGATATTGGAATTTAAGGATTTTGAGTTTGGCCAACAGTTTAAAGATCAAAAGATATTGACGGTGTTTATTGAAAGGTTAAACGCTATATATAAAACATTTAATTTAGACTTCTATTGGAATCACAACCCGACGAGAAATGGAAAGGCACTGGAATGATGATAAAGGAGGAATATAATTGTTAAATGAGGGTTATTCGATATACCTCAATCTAAGTGGATCTTCATGCACGATCTCACGAACTAGAGCTCTTCTTTGTCACCGAGTAAGCTACTAGAGTCTCCTTAGAATTTTCATACTTTGAATTCCAGGGCTAGTGATGATTACCTTAGAGATTAGAGATTATGGATGTAGAGAGGAACAATATTTTTCTTAAATCTTTTGAGTGCTCTTCTAAAATGTACGTTCACCAACATAGAATCTCTCTATTAGGGTCCTATGAAGAGAGAAGTTTTAGTAGAGAGAAATTTAGCAACTCAAAATAGTGATCCTATTATAATCCAAATTAGTGGGGAAGTTATCAAATAACCACCTCACCCACTATTTGATAATCCTTAAAAGATGATCTCAATTTGAATTATTTTGATGGATAATAATTTATTAGAAAAGAAGAAAAGCTCTTGTACATGAAAAATATACAAGAGAAGCAGCCGTCCTATTGGGGTCGAAAATCTAAAAGTTAACAAGATTAGAGGAAGAGAAATTAGGAATAAAAGTTATAGACCAATCTAAAAGGGATCTCAAGAAAGAGGATTCTAATTGTAGCACATTAGACTCGCGGTTCTCGAAAAGATGTCGATTTCTTTCTCTCAAAATGCTCCACAATAGTAAAGTAGGGATGACTTTCTATGGCCTCTTTGGATTGTCGCTGCCTTTGCATCTTCCAACATTGAAGTAGCTCTAGGATATTGCTAGGTATGGCCCACGGGACTCCAAATAAAATGAGAACCAAGTGTCATATCTCGCTAGTAAACCCACAATGGATGAGGAGGTGATTTATGGTTTCCTTGCTCTTCTTGCAAAGACAACACCAAATGACAAGGGTAAGACCCGCTTCTTAAGGTTATCAATCGTAAGGATTCTATCAAAAACTGTCGTTCAAATGAAGAAAGCAATACGAGGTAGAGCCTTCACCTTCCAAATGCTCTTCCAAGAAAAAAGGGAAGACTCTCAATTTGAATTATAACTCCACTAACCTAGGTGGATGCTCCATAGTTCAATTTAATTTCCTCTCGCACTCATCCACATTGGGTACATTGTCCGTAGACTTTCTTCTCTTGATCTCTCATCCAATCATCTCCTCATAGATAAAATGATGTGTGCGACCTGATGATAAAGCATAGGGTAGGAGTGCTTTATTAAGTTTCCATCTAACTAACATAGCACACCACTCGTTATATTTCGTCCATGCACCAAACCATTTGATCACACCAAATCAAGCATCTTTAATTCCTCATGAGTTTACAACTCAAAGCAATGCTCGACCTTGTACCATCTAATATGCTCATGATTATATCAAAAATAAAAAAAGACCTAATCACTCGGGCTATGAGCCATAAGAAAGGGTGTGCTTGAAACAATTTACCCTAGACACTCATGTCAATTCCTTTAGACTTGACTGCTTTCCTAGACATGCTCCATGGGACCGTATTAATCATGGATTCATGGTCTTAAGATAACATCCTAAAGTAGCGACATTGAGTGTAACACCCCCAACCCGCTAAGGTTAGGTTTGTTAACCTAGAAGCATCAGAGGTGCAAAGGTCATAAATATGAACAAGAGAGCAGTTATGAACATATTAAATGCATAAGTTGAAAACCTTTATTAAACATAAATGCGGAACCGTAAAGGTCTAAACATGACATAGAAGTGTTTGAAATTTTTTCTTTCTTATACCCTTAGGCACGTATTGAAAATAGGTTAATCTTAAATCATGAAATGAAATGAAATGCCCCATCTAAGTTGCATCTGGCCTCATATTGCGTCTCAACCTGTCCTGGAAATAAGAAAACAAATCTAATGAGCGAAAAAGCTTAGGGTGGTTGCTTCTCTTGTATACTTTTCGTGTACGTGAGCTCTAATAAATTTTTATTCATAAAAAAACCTTTTCCTTGAAAACACTCAATACAACACAAGAAAGAATATTTTAAAACTATTCTTCGAAAAACTATGTTTGAAAACATTGACTTCTACGTAAAGTTTTTCACAATTTTGACCATCAGTCTTTGATAGGCCATAACTCACTCATTTTAAATTGAAATCAGGAGTATAATATTTCGTTTTAAAGTTAATGAAATAAGCAGTCTAACCATATAAATTTTGTTTTCAGAAAACAACATTTACTGGGTCTAAATCAAGCTGAAAGTTTCGGCCGTATTTTTTTTTGATAGGTAAAAATGATTTATCAAGCTGAAAGTTTCGGCCGTATTATGAACATACAAAGTTAGGGTTTCAAAATATTCCCTGTACAAACCACAAAACTTTACCATATTTTAGGATCATGTTACTGACATTATAAGAGACAGAATCATGTAAAACATTTGGCTTCTAACATGTTGTAGCATGGCCTCCAATTCAAAATCTGAATTTTAAAAACTGTGGTTTATTATTCCTTTCATTCTCATAGACCCATTCTAAGACATTAGAAATCATATAAACACATTCATAAGGGTGAAAGCAAGCATAATCTGACTCTGATACCAATGTTAAATGAGGGTTATTCGATATACCTCAATCCAAGCAGATCTTCCACAGGTTGGATTCATTGCTTGTCTTACAGTTCAATGCACAATCTTATGAACTAGAGCTCTTTTTTCTCACCTAGGAGACCAGAATCTCCTTAGAATTTTCACATTACAAATTCTATGGCTAGTGATGATTGCCCTAGAGATTATGAATGTAGAGAGAGGAACAATATTTTTCTTAATTTTTTTGAGTGCTCTTCTAATACATAAGTTCAGTCTTTTTAAAACCAACATAGAATCTCTATACTTGTGTCCTAAGAAGGGAGAAGTTCTAGTAGTGAGAAATTTTGCAATTCAAAATAGTGGAGTCCTATTATAATCCAAATTAGTGGGGAGTTATTAAATAACCACCTCACCCACTATTTGATAATCCTTAAAAGATTATCTCGATTTGAATTTATAACTCCACTAACCCATGTGGATGCTCCATGGGTCAATTTAATTTCCAACAGGTTTAAATACCAATCACATCAATTATGTCTAGCTTGAAATTTTGAATGCTGTTTTGTGTTGTTTACCCTCTGTTCAGGTGCTTTCTGTGGTTGGGCTTCTTCAAGATGAGGTTGATCCCATGGTGTCTGTGATGAAAGTTGAGAAGGCTCCACTGGAGTCGTATGCTGACATAGGTGGGTTAGATGCCCAGATTCAGGAAATCAAAGAAGCAGTGGAACTTCCTCTTACTCATCCTGAATTGTATGAAGATATTGGTATCAAACCCCCCAAAGGAGTCATACTATATGGGGAGCCTGGGACAGGGAAAACTTTGCTTGCCAAGGTGCATATTTATGTTATATATTTTAAGTTTGTGGTTATGTTTGTGTTTGTGATTTTTTTTTTTCGCTTTCCCATACTGCTTGTTAGTTTAACACAACCAAAAACTAACAAGCAGCATGGAAAAAAAAAAATCAGATTGCATTCAGAATTTGTCAATTGTGATTTGATTATCTTTTGATAACTTAGATTTCTTCTTATAAAAAAAAGACTTAGGTCGCATTGTCTCATGGAATTTTAAATTTTGCTGGAAGCTGCGCCATGAATTTGAATTGAAGTCCCCTGCTTGTGCTTGGGTGCCTTCTTCACATTCTTTACAATTAAAAACCCTCAATTATTTATAGATGAATGATCTTTTGAAATCTGAACGCTATATTTAAACTCTGGAATCCTATTACAAGAAAAGTTGAGCTTAGGTTACAAGGTTCAGCACACCTTTTTCCTCCAGGCGGAATGTCATTTGTAGGATAGATCTCCTTTTTTGCATTAATTTCATCATTTTGTATTGCTTTTAGTAATTATATGTACGATGTTGTGTACAATGATTTAGTTGGTGGTGTTTTAAGAAAGTTATTGTTATGAGGGGGACAGAAAAGAAAAAGAATTAAGTTCAGGTATAAGTTATATTATTCTTTTCTAATGGGGTTTCAAAGGTTAATGTACAAAGAGTTCATCAAGTTTGGGTTTCATTATCTTTTAATTTTTTTTTTTTTTTTTTTTTTGGGGGGGGGGGGGGCACTAATTTTTTGGAGCTTGTGATTGAATTGCACTTATGAAAATAAGAAAAAAAAAGTGACGTGGCGTTTAGATTGCGGAATCTAACATTCGCTCCGGCATCTACATTCTCAAGAATTTGATGCTTGAGAATCTGAATGTGACTATTCCCACGTTTGAGAATGATTAGGAATTTGGTAGGATTCCTTGAAATATGAAAGCATTATTTATTCTTTCCAAAATATCCTTATTTACATTTTGTCCAAATTTCCTTACAATTTGCACGTTTTACTACCAATAAAAAGGAACAAGTCTAGACCTTTATGTTATAAATTAAATTTCTTTGAGCTAGTTTTTATATAAATGGCATGGACAAAGCAAGAGGCTTAACCTTGTTGGGGTTGGATGTGAAAAGTTTTATTGGGCCAAAAAATAAAAACATGTAGTTGTGTCTATATGAACCAAAATCAAACATCTGGTGCAAAAAAGAAATAGGAACTGAGATACTCCAGAGCTGCTTAACTGGGTATTTCACTACAGACTGCCTGATCTAGTTATTTATAACTTGTTCTCAAATTTAAAGATGACTAGAGAATGTATTTTTCTTTGTTTTAATTGAAAATGAAGTTTTGTTTAAACATATGTTGGATATCAGTGGGTATCCCATATGTATGTCAAGAATGATGTCTCCAAAAACTTCTTCTAATTCCAATGAAATCCTTTAAGTTGTGGTTAAGTGCATTACAAGGATAATGTTGATGTCGATCAGTAAAAATTAGGACTAACTAATGACTTTATGATAGAAAAAAGGAGTGACTAATGTTTTTACGCACTTTATATTTATAAAAAAAAAACATTTTCTTTTAATATTTTTGTGGACTAAATCCAAAACAAAAATTTGAAAAGATAAAAAATAATCTTCAATTCGGGACACATGGATTTTGTTGTGAATATTTCCATCTACAAGTTGGATAGTCAGTTTGGCTCTTGCTTTCAGAATGCGCTGGAATATCCCTTTCTCCGTGGTATTCAATCAACATATAAAACATGCACGTTGACTATCTGCATGGAATTCCGTCGCCATGAATTTTCCTGCATGTTAACCCATTTTAGATGTTGCTTGGGGACTCGAATTATGCTCTTATATTGTATTTCAGGCAGTGGCTAACTCAACAGCGGCGACTTTCTTGCGTGTGGTCGGGAGTGAGTTAATTCAGAAATACTTGGGTGATGGGCCTAAATTAGTCAGGGAGCTCTTTCGAGTTGCGGATGAGCTTTCACCATCAATTGTCTTCATTGATGAGATTGATGCAGTAGGCACAAAAAGGTACTCAAGTTAATGTAGCAATGTCATCTATCTCGTATGCAACCCCGGCTTTTGATCTCATTATTATTCATCTATGTTCCCCAGGTATGATGCACATTCAGGTGGTGAACGTGAGATTCAGCGGACTATGCTGGAATTGCTGAACCAGTTAGATGGTTTTGATTCAAGAGGAGATGTCAAAGTAATTCTTGCTACAAATAGAATTGAAAGTCTTGATCCCGCCTTGCTGCGTCCTGGTCGAATTGACAGGAAGATTGAGTTCCCTCTGCCTGACATAAAAACAAGGAGGCGCATTTTCCAGGTACTTTGGGTAAAATATGTGTAGAAATGGAGTCAATGGACTACCATTGTGAATATGTAGTCTTATCGCAATAGGTGTTCGATTTTTGGAATGCAGATACACACATCAAGAATGACATTGGCCGATGATGTCAACTTAGAAGAGTTTGTAATGACTAAAGATGAATTTTCTGGGGCTGATATCAAAGCAATTTGTACTGAGGCTGGCTTGCTTGCTTTAAGAGAGCGCCGTATGAAGGTGACACATCTACATTATTTCCTTCTTTGTCCTAACACTTTCATACTTGAAAATCAACTTGTTCTGGACCTATACGCTCCCGCCAACCCCATAAAAAAAGTGATGTGGAACTTGTCATTACCTGCCAGGCTGATTCTATTTAATGTCAATTTCATTTCATATTCATGGTGTACACTTGATTTTGCAGCATGTGCTTTTCAATACCTGCTTGGAGGGTAGGGTGATGAATCTATGAATGTAAAGTAGCAACTCTTGCAGACACGAGCGCATGCATTTTAATGTCTACATTTTTTTTTTTCCTTTTGAATTTCTGGAGTTTTGATAGCTGCCTAGCTTCTATTTTCTAACTATATGTTATGCCGTCTTCTCTTGTCATTAGTCTCCACAAAGTATGCATTATCGATGACATTTTTGGGTCTGCATTATCACATACCAGCTGATTGATTTATTGCGTCTTCCTAGGATTAGCTCAATTGAATTGTTGGACTTGATTTGATTTGACTTGACTTGGGGACACCTCTTGCATTTGCTTCAGGTAACACACGCAGACTTCAAGAAAGCCAAGGAGAAGGTGATGTTCAAAAAGAAAGAAGGGGTGCCAGAAGGCCTCTATATGTAAAAGGCAGTTAGTTCTGTCAAGGACGGACAAACGTATGCATCTTTGTTCTTTTAGCTGTTGGTGTCAAATTACATTTAATTTAACATGAATAATTTTGTTGCAGTGGAATTTTCAAGAGCGATATTGGACGATGTGGCAATGTACACATCTAGGCTTTTTCTTTTTTTATTTCCTTATTTATTTATTTATTTTTTGAGTGAACATGTCTAGGCTTTAGAATTCGAAATTGATTGGTTCCGATCTTATGATAAAAGTTGGAGCAATGGTGGGCAAATTTACTGCTATCCTTGTTGCAAGGACACTGTTGCAAGCCTTCACGTAAGACTTTCGTTTCATGCAAAGTTGCAAACGTTTTTTTTTTAAACCCCTAGGTTTATACTATGGCTTTGTTTGTTTCGGTGGAAAAATAACGTGTTTTTCGGCATTTGGCCGGGCTACATATAATAATTAATGGAAATTATTTTTCGTTTGACTAAAAAATCTTCTTTAATTTTTGTAAAATGATTTTCCTTTTTTAAAACCATAAATTATTTTTTGAATTTGAGTGTCACATTCTCAAATTGGTACACCACAGTCAAAACACAATCAGTCGCTGGGACTCGGTCGAGACCCGCCTCGGACCCACTCAGGACCTGTCTGGGATATTGTCGGGACTTGTCCGAGACATTTTCGAGACCCGCTCGGAGCATCGTTGAGACTCACTCGGAACATTGTCAGAACTCACACAAGACATCGCTGTGACTCGCTCGGGACATTTTTGAGATCCGCCTGAGACATCACCAAGATCAACTCGGGACATTTTTAGTACCCACTCGGAACGTCATCAGGACTCGGTCGAAACATTGTCCAGGACATTTTCGAGACTTGCCTAGGACATTTTCAAGATCCGCCCGGGACATCATCGAGACTCACCTAGGACATTTTCGGTACTCGCCACATCACCAGAATTCGGTCGGGATATCGCTAGGACTCGCTCGGAACATTGCCGGGACCCACCTAGGACATTTTTGAGACTCGGTCAGGACATCGCTGAGACCTGGTCGGGACCTACCCAGGACATCGTCGGGACCCAATCGGGACCCGCCCTGGAGATTGAAGTGACTCGCCTGGGACACTGTAGGAACCTGGCTAGGACCACCCAGACCCAATTAGAACCTGCTCGGGACATCTCCGAGACATCGCCGGGACCCGTTCGGGTTATATTAATTTCTTTAAATTGTGTATAAAAAATAATTTTTATAAGTTAATATGATTGGTTGAAAATATAAAAAATATTTGCAATTTTCCGTTCGTGTCAAACACTGAAAAATGTTTCGACAAAAATCATTTTTCTGAAAATCAATTTCCCTTAAATTATTTTTCGACAGAAATCATTTTATATCGAAACAAACGAGAGTTAATACTGTCCATTTCATTTGAAATGGAGACGATCCTAGTCCATTGGGTTGGATCAGGCCTTGCCTAACCCGTGATGGACTATGCTAGGATTAATATGGGCAAGAGGCCCACTTGTAGGGGGATTATTTATTCTTTGGTATACCAGTTCCATTTTAAACAAATTTTACAATTGAATATTAAACCATTTCCTTGTTTACAAAAGATAAATTACAGTTGGTGATGATGATCTGGCAGTGGATGCGAACTACAACCAGATGGTCCAGATCTACTGGCAATCTAATGCAAGATCTCAAAAACCGTATGCACTCGCCATCACTCAGCCACTGGTGCTTGCCATCATTGACAACGTTAAATTGATCAACCACTTATGAACAACTGTTATTATTGTTGCGGTTTCATGAGCCCTTATATAGTTGGTTGGTTCTGGGGATTATTTTGGAGAAAGTCTATATTTTCTCTTTAAATTATTATTCAATTAACAATATTTTTCTAAACTTTAAATTGTGAAAATATTTTCTCAAACTACCAAACAATTGTTAAGATCCTCTTAAAGACAAAAATACCCTTGATAAAATAAAATAAAATAAAAAGTGTACATATGTCATCAGATTATCACTCAGTTGACAATGTCTCCCCAAACTTTTAATGACATTCTCCCCAAAATACCAAACAATTGTCAATGTCTTCCCAATGATGAAAATACTCTTACTAAAATAAAATAAAATATTCTAGAAAAAACTAAAACTAAAAATTAAAAAAAAATGATAAAAAAAAAAAAACACTACCACCCAATTGGCCTAATTCAATTTTTTTTAAAAAAAAAAAGTTAAAAAAGATTTTCGTTTTAAAAAAATAAAAAAATAAAAATTATTATTATTTTCAAATTCATAAGGGCTAGAAAAAAATTAAAACTAAAAATTAAAAAAAAAACAAGTTTTTTTTTTTAAAAAAAAACACTACCACCCAATTGGCCAAATTCAATTTTTTATTTAAAAAAAATTATATAGATTTTCTTTTTAAAAAATTATTTTTAAATAAAATTTAAAAAATTATTATTATTATTATTATTCTTTTCGAATTCATAAAGGTATTTTGTTTTATAAAAAATTTGTAAAGTTATTTTTGTCTTTTTACTGACCTTGAGGGGGGGGGGGAGGGGGGAGGAGACATTGACACCAGTTTGATAGTTTAGAGAGAAATTATTACATTGGAAAGTTTGGGGAGGACATTGTCAATTTGGTAAGAGTTTGAAGTAGAAATGTGGACTTCTCCATAAAATAAATTAGAGAAAAACTAAAACTAAAAATAAAAATAAAAAACAAAATTTAATTAATTTATTTTTTTTAAAAAAAAAACACTACCACTCAATTGGCCAAATTCAAAATTAAAAAAAAAATTAAATATTCTTGTTTAAAATTAAAATACAAAATTATTATTTTCAATTTTTTTTTTTCGAATTCACAGGGCTAGAAAAATTAAAAACTTAATTTTTTTTTAAAAAAAAAAAAACAAAAAAAAAAATAAATTTCTTTTAAAAAAATACTACCAGCCAATTGGCCAAATTCAAAATTAAAAAAAATTATAAAGATTTTCGTTTTAAAAAATTATTTTTAAAGAAATGAAATGAATTTTTTTTCAAATTCATAAGGGTATTTTTATCTTTTTGCTGGCCTAGAATGACATTAACAATTGTTTGATAGTTTGGAGAAGATATTGTTACAATTGAAAATTTAAAAGAGACATTGTCATAATTAAAATTTGAAAAAGACATTATCAATTGAATAGTAGTTTAAGAAAGGTATATAAACTTTTTATTTTTATTTTTTATGGTCAACACCCGTAGGCTAGGTCGTCAAAAACTACCATCAAACTGACTCGAGGGAATTGATGCCAATCTATAAACCTAGCAGTTTACAAGAAAGATGGTAATAGATGCAAGACCCTAACAGACCCATGAAAAAAAAACCACATGATATACAACATTGTAATAATGATTGGTATTGATAATATGAGATTTTATATAATCATGACAATACGAGATACATTACCAACTAACAAAGGCCAATTTGAGTTTTCTTTGAACTTGTGACCAAAACAAATAAGCACGCATTCATTATCGTTGAAAGTGACTCATTAAAGCAATTAAGACACCTACAGCCACAAACAAGCTCAAATGGCAAGCGGCCATAATTGTAAGACCTTAGATTCGGAGTTGAGAAGGAAGTTGGTAGCAATATGTTGGGATGATCTATCTGAATGGACCTGAGAAAAGAAAGTACGGTTAATTGCTTCTTAATCAGAACTACTTTTCTGTCTAGTTAAAACTCATTTGAATTTAACTTTTATCTTCTTTTTCTCTCTAAGGAGTAAAGAGGAGAGAAGTGGGGCAAAAGAAGCTCGAAAACGTGACTTTTAACATTGCTTCTGTATATCATTCTGAGTGACTTTTCAATTCCTTTATCATTGCTTCCATTCTCTTTCTATATTTTTCTCCAATGTGATGCTGAAAATCAAGGCTTTTTACACATTATCCTGTTGAACTTCTTCTTCTCGAATATGCAAAACCTCACATGCCCATCCAACTTTCACATGGGCTAACCTTTTTTCGCCAGAAGAAGATAACAATTATCCTGTGTCACGATGCAATCAATTAATCGGAGCATCCAGATGTTTTCATCGACCAAGCAGCACAATAACTAAGCCAAGGCTTGAGCAATTATAGAACGATGAGATAGCTGCTGCTCATAAAGCTCCTGGAAAATACGGTATTTGGCATCATGGTACTTCTTCACCTTTGGGTCTTTAGATGGATGAATGACCTGCCAAAATTCAAACACGTAAAGGACAAAGGCAAACCATAAACCTAGGCCTCATATGCAGTCTCACAAAACAAAGCATATACATAACATCTGAAATGATACCATGCTGTTTGTGCAAGTTTGACATATCAAAACTTTTAAGTCCTAATGCTTCCAAATCAAGACCAAACACAATGAAGAAGCTGACTATACAGCAGAGCAAATCATGTGGAAAGTTTTACCCCAGACCTATGTTCAAGTTCCTTGCTGAGCTTGAACACCTTTCTCACCTCATTGCCTATGTTGAATATAAAGAAATATGATTGAATTAAAGAATTATAATGATATAAAAAGAACCATACCTGACCAGCCGCATTGAGGGCTCTCATGGCCTCATTCAGACTAGAATATTTCCTTGCAGCAACCGCACCAAGAATGGCAGCACCCAAAAGCACAGACTCACTCTCACGTGGAAGAATTATAGGGCAACCTACAACAATCATGAACAAGTAGGCCAAGAGTTAACATAAATAGTGTAATGCTTAAAAGAACTAAATAAAATATCCAGGGCATTCTTCATGACTTCTCTTCCCTCATATATTTAACAGAAAATTCTTTATCAGAAGGTTAATTTACTGATCCACAATTACACTGTTCACCTGATGCAACTTTCATGGAATTCAATCGCTGTCTTTTCATATACTCAGATTTGTAAAATTTGAAGGTTTTGTGCATAGGGCATATGTATTATCTGATGTAGGGTTTTTCTTATGGTCCGAAGTGTGCTTTCTTGGTCTTTTACTTATTAGCTTTATCTATAAGTTTTAATTAGGTAAGCATCAAGTCTGATTTGATTTCCATATGGTCTTCTTCTTCTTATTCTTCTTCTTTTAACATTTAGGAGAGTTTTACTTGTCAAGCAAGTCTATTAGATAGATTCTTAAATTGGCCAATTGTTATCAATGAATGAGATGAATTTATGAAAATCTGAGTATTTTAAGGACACGTTGCCTAGGGCTTCTCCTGTCTCTTCTTCTATTCTTTCTGGCTTGTGGCACTATTTTATTTTATCTTCATTGTCAGCATACTATCCTTACTGCTCCACACTACTATCTCTGCAAGTGGATCTCTGTTTACCGTCCAACAGGGTCTATAAAATGAAATCAACCCCCAGGACCTCATCAGTTTTATTTCCCACCAACTTAGAACCATTCAACCACCTGTCCTTTACAAAGCCGGCCCTAGGTAAGAGATTCTATAGGTTGTCTTGTAGCAATGAGTCAACGAGTGTCTACCATTGTTAGCCAGTCCAGTCATTTCATAGCAATATTCATAATCAGAAGAGGAAACAAAGGTCCAGTTCACCGAACAACCCAACCTATCGTATGACTAAACTACATAATTCCTGTGTGCTAAGCTGACGACACAATTTGAAGCACAATCTATAAATTGTAAGATGACAAAACCATTGCGCATGCTCAAAAAAGGTGAAGGTTCTAATCATTGTATACAATTTGCTGAAAGTTCTAATCATCTGCTACAGTAAAGCAACAAGGAAAAGAAAAGAAACCATAACATATCGACTTTACATGCACACACACCCACCCCCCCTCCCAAAAAAAAAAAAGCAGAGAGAGGAGAGAGAGAGAGAAACCAATGATATCTGCCTGCTCTTGAATGAATAAGGGGTTCTTTGCAAGGCCGCCACATGCAAGTAGTGTGTCAATCTGTACAAGAAGAATCAAATAAAGATTCAAGGTTTAAACAATTGTAAGAAGAATAACAGTCTAGAAAAGCATTCACCTACTCAGCTATCAAGCAATCCTTAACAGTCATTATAATCATAAAATAACAGGGCTGGTGCATCACAAATACAAACATATGCGCAATATCCATGGATATTTAAGCTTCTCAACTGTTTATTTATTAAGCAAAGCATGGCGTACCAAGGTTTGCATGAGGCCTTAACAGCTGTTCGTGCACCCAATAGACATGTTTATTTGCCAAGTTATGAATAGACCACAAATAATCCACTCTAAACTGATATATTTCATTTTGTAGTACATTTCTATAAAGCATCTATGCCAGTGCATTACGTCATTTTATGATTTGTATTTTTCTTAATCAATAAGCACTTCCTCGACACCCTGTTCTCAGTTTCTGATGGGATGTTAATGCTGCTCAACAACAGGGTTTTGTTAGAAGATCATTGGGGCCACTTGTGTCACACCAACTTCATATCCTCTTTTTGATCACTGGTCTCCGGCATTCTTGAAATTTCTTTCAGGAAGCCCTATAGTGTAATGTGGCCTATTTGAATTAAGTAGGTACAAAGTGTGTCCACTTGAAGATAAAACTTAAAGCAACAGAAATTCCTTCATAATCTTCTTCTCCAGCCCTTGACATCTTTCAAAGCAAGAGGCAAGACTGATGATCTTTGAGTCATTCACTTCGGGCTTTAACCTTTCCATTCTTTTACCTTTCTTCGGGACAGGCAGCCCAGCCTCCACCAGGCAAGGAGTTCCAAAATCATGTTGATGGTGCTGTGTTCTAGTTCCTCTCATAAGGTTAGCATTGATGTAAGGGTAACCTATTTTCAGCAAGTTGGCCCCTAAAGCCTAGGCTCAGGTGATGACAAGGTGGGGTGGGGTGGGGTTTGGGTGCATTTTCGATCCCAATCTTTCATTGGCAATTTAAAAACCCTTAAAAATAAAAATATGGGGGGATTGACATCTCTCACCTTCTGTTTGTGGATAACACTTTGATTTTCAGTAGGGCTGACCCTGATCATTAGTGTCACCTATGGTATTTGTTCTTATGTTTTGAAATTATTCCGGGTTTGAAGATCAACTTGGCTAAAAGTTGGAGTTGGTTCTTGTGGTCAATGTTGATAATGTGGATGGGTTGGCTGGTATTTTGGATTGTAAGGTTGCTTTTTTGCCTTTTTGGTCTTCTGTTAGGGGGCTTCCGTCAAGGCCAAATCGATTCGGGACGGGGTTATTGAAAAGACAGAGCATCGGCTGGCCAGTTAGAAAGTGATATATTTGTCTAAAGGTGGGAAGGTTGCCCTCATCAAGAAAAAACTTTCCAATTTGCCTACATATTTCACGTCCCTCTTCCCTCTCCCTATGAGTGTTGCAAACCGCATTAAGAAACTCCAACGTGACTTCCTTTGGGGTGGGCTAGGAGAAGAGCTCAAATTTTCCCTAGTAAGCTAGTCCAAGGTTTGTCCCTCGATTGATGAAGGGGGTTTGGAGCTTCGGAACTTGCTGATGTTCAATCGTACTCTCTTAAGGAAATGGCTTTGGTGCTATGTGCAAGAGAGAAAGGCTTGGTTGGAGAGTTGTGGTGGACTCCAAATTTAGCAGTTTGCGCAGGGGGTGAGTGGTATTTTAATGAGCCTCTTGAGGCATATGGGGTGGGGTTATGAAAGAATATTAGGAGGGAGAAAAGTTCTCAAGTCATACCAAATTTGAGGTGAGAGATGGATCTAAGATTATATTTTGACATGATATGTGGTATGGGGACAAGGCCTTTAAGGGAGCCTTTCCAGTTTTATTTGGTATTACGTGTGTGAAGGATGCTTAGTGGCTCAATTGGAGCTCTCTAATGGGTCCAATCAGTGGAACGTTAATTTTGTCAGAGGGGCTCATGAATGAGAAATGAATGGGTTTACTTTGTTCTTTAGCTTGTTGTATTCAATCAGTATGAAATGGGTAGGTGAAGACAGACAAGCTTTGGTGGGGCCCCTCTAAAAGAGAATTGTTCGATGTTAGATCTTTCTATAGTATCCAGGGTTGCAGGGAAGGCTCTCTTTTCCCTTGAAAGAGTATTTGGCAAACAAAGGCTCCCTTAAGGGCGGCTTTTCTGCTTCGTCGGCGGCCATAGGAATGATCCTTACAATGGACAATCTTCAAAATCGGCATGTTATAGTGATAAATAGGTGCTGCATGTGCAAAAGAAATGGAGAGTTCGTGAATCATCTTCTTCTCCATTGTGAGGTGGCATGTGCCTTATGGAATGCTTTCATCAGTCACTTTGAGATTTCTTGGGTTATGCCTAGACACATAATTGACTTATATCAAGTTGGTAGACTGCTGGTAGCACACGGAGTGCTGTTGTGTAGAAGATTGTGCCCTCTTCCCTCTTGTCTTTTATGGTGTATTTGGAGAGAAGGAATGATAGGAGTTTTAAACATTATAACAAGAAGATGGAGAAGCTTAAGTCTTTTTTCTTCAATACTCTTTATATGTGAAAATCTGCTTATATTTCTCTTTTGGTTCTAAGGCTTCGTTTGTTTCGACATAAAATATTTTCCGTCAGAAAATATTTTCAATAAAATAATTTTTTAGAAAAAATGATATACCTAAAAATATTTTTTGGCGTTTAGCTTGTTCGAAAAATGAGTGACAGCAAAAATTGGCTGACAACTTTTGGCAACCTCTGGCGGTGGTCTGGCGAACTTCGACAGTAGTTTGTCGATTTGAGAATGAGAAGTTCAAATTCAAAAAATGGATTACGGTTTTAAGAAAATGGAAACCATTTATAGAAATTAAAGAAGCTTTTCTAGTCGTACCTAAAAATATTTTCAGTTTAACTATTATTTTTCATCGCACCAAACACCAAAAAATACGGAAATATTTTTCACAAATCGTTTTACGCCGAAACAAATGGAGCCTAAGTTTTCATGATTTTCTTGTTCTTTTTTCTTCTTCTAGCTAGATGTTTTCTCTTGTCTACTTCCTGTGTATTTGAGGGCGCCTTACACTTTCAATGATATCTCGATTACTTATAAAAAAAAAAAATATGGACATAAACGAAAGCTGAAGTTGAAACTTAAACTCAAAATGCATAGAAAACTTTGAAGGATACACTGAAACAAATTCTAGACTCAGTACTTCGACAGTAGAATGAGATCGGAAATTCCTGGAGTTTTGTGCAAACTAGACCTAGAAAAGGCTTATGACCATGTCAACTGGGATTTGCCCCTCTTATCTATTGAGGCGAAGTGGGTTTGCTATTAAATGGAGGAAGTGGATTTCTGCTTGTATTTCCAAGACCCACTTTTCTATCCTGATCAACGGTAGCCCACATGGCTTCTTTGGAAGTTCACGAGGCCTCTGCTAGGGGGACCCTCCCTGGCCCCTTCTCTTTGTAATAGTCATGGACACCCTTAGTAGGATGCTCTCTAGAGCGATGGTCGGGGGTTTTTTTATCAGGATTCTGAGTAGACAACCTCAACACTACCCTTTTGAAAATATCCCATCTTCTGTTTGCAGATGATGCACTTATTATGTGTGACACAGACAATGATCAAATTCATAATTTGGGTTACATTTTCCAATGTTTTGAGGCCATTTCGGGATGGAAGGTCAACCTCCAAAAATCTGAGTTAGTCGTCGTTGGGGAGGTTCTGCATATTGAGGAACTAGCCAGTATTCTCAGTTGTAACATCTCTTCTCTTCCTCTGAAATACTTGGGTCTCCCTCGAGGTGCTCCTTTCAAATCAAAAGCCATTTGGGATGGGCAGTCGAGAAAATGGAAAAAAAAAAGGTTGGCTAGTTGAAAGAAGATATACTTGTCTAAAGGGGGCTCTCTTACTCATTAAGAGTACGCTATCCAGTATTTCTACATACTTCTTATTCCCCTTCCCTTTACCTGCAAGCATAGTTAGGAGATTGGAGCGCTTTCAAAGAGATTTTCTTTGGAATGGTCCAAGCGGAGAACCCAAAATGCACCTGGTGAATTGGAAGAATGTTTCCTCCCCAGTTCCTAGAGGGGGGTTGGGTATAAAAAATCTCATGTTGTTGAGCAAAGCTCTCGGTAAATGGCTTTCGAGATTCTAGCATGAGGAAAATTCTTTATGTAGACATGTGATTGATATGAAGTACGGGATCCAGAGAGGGGGTTGGTGTTCGAAGGAAGCACAAGGACCTTACAGGGTGAGTCTTTGGAGGAATATTAGAAACGGTTGGAGATCTTTTTCCAACTTTGCTTCCTACAAGGTTGGGGACGGTGCTTGCATTCGCTTATAGTATGACATGTGGTGCGGAAAAGGGGCTATTAAGTATTCATTTTCATAACTCTATTCCATAGCCTGTAACAAAGAGGCGGCCTTAGTGTCAGACTACTTGGACCTCTCCAATTCCCCTATCCATTGTGATCCAAGCTTTATTTGGGCAACCCATGATTGAGAATTGGAATCTCTTGACTCCTTTCTCAATCTACTATACAATCTATACTCCTCGAAAACTCATCCGGGAGAAGTGGATAGTATGTTGTGGACACCATCTAGTAGCCATGGATTTCCAGTGAAGACCTATTATAAAATGTTATAGTCAGGTGAGCATAGTTCATTCCCTTGGAAAAGTATTTGGAAAGTTAAGGCCCCTCTTCGCATTACTTACTTCTTATGAACAGTAGCAAAGGGTAGAATCCTCATGGTGGATAACCTTAGAAGGCGCGGTTTCTCTCTAGCTAACTGATGTTGCTTATGCAAAAAGAATGAGGACACTATTAATCACCTTCTCATCCACTGTGAGAATACTAATGATCTCTGACAGTTGGTTTTTAATATATTCGGCGTTTCTTGGGTGATGCCTAGTAACATCCTAAAGCTACTTGATTGCTAAAAATTTCAAGCGCGGGGACACCCCAAAGAGGCAATCTAGAAAGTTATTCCTACTCTCTTAATGTGGAGCATTTGAAGAGAGAGGAATCGGCGTCTCTAAGGAAAGTGAGTCTAATGTGCTTTTTCGAAAATCCTCATTCCTGAGATCTTTTTTGGATTGGGTTATTGTAAATGTTCCTAATTTTGATTCAGATAATCTAGTAGATTTGATTTGTTTTTTAGATTGTAGTAGTCCTTAGGGTTTTTGACTCTTTTGTATACTTTTCGTGTACAAAGGCTTTGCCTTTTTCTTTCAAAATAAAATTATTATTATCCATAAAAAAAAATAACTGTATCAAGTGTGGGTCCATATTCTTACACTGTGACCATGGGCATTGAAATGCTCTACAATGTGACGTGTGCCATATGCAATACCCTGTAAGGTAGCCAGGTACAGAAGAGCCAACTGTTTCTCACTTGTATCAAGCGTTAAGCCACAGGCCATTCCTCTTGACTTAGGGTCTGCAAAAGGAGACCTGAGACATGACCCATTTAGCAGCTTAATTTTTGGAAGTAAGAGTTTGGGCACTACGACCTGAGAAATCAAGCTTTGGTCTATAACCAATTACCTGTTCCCGTGAAAGTCAGGTAGGACATGTATGTCTTCAGTCAAAGCAGCAAGAAATGGACGCTTCAGATCAAGCATCATTGTTTCTAATATCTCGTTCAGAACTTCAAACACAGAAATACCTGGAAGATTACAAAAGAAAATATAAATTAATTTGTATAGAAAGATATTCACCCTGTTTATTTTAGTAAACATGTACTACAAACTAAGTTAGAGTGAACAATCTCACATCTAGAAGCAGCACGATTCGCAAGGCGTGGTGATGAAACGTGGTTTTCAATTACATGGTCCAATAATGCACCAGTAGCACTCTGACCTCCTTCAGTGAGCCAATATTCAGGTACCATAGCTGAATACGTAGAAAAACAGAAAAGGACAATTATGTTATCACTTAGTACAAGCAAAAAAATTGGGAGCTACCTTCGAATGATGCAGAAATTCTTAAATTTTCCATCCCCTAAAAGAATGTCATTGTTCGCCAAATTATTAACATTGCCACTTTTGAGTTGTTGGGGGGAGGATGCATTTAAGGTTTCCTAGGAATAGCATTTGCTGGGCAAAGTTGCATTCTTTGGACAACGATTTTGGGAAAAGTTTTTTGACAACTGGCAAACTTAGAAAGAGAATTATTATTGTAGCTTGGTATCACATGTTTATAAATAGCAGCAACATATTAGATCATCATCTTCTTTTACATAGTGCTGTTGAGAGGGAGTTTGCGGTAATTGGTGTTAACAATAATTGGAGTGGTGCCCAAAACAGTTGTGGAGGTTCTAGCATGCAGTAAAAGGGTTTTGGTTGCCATGCAAGTAGCACGATTATGAGTGCTGTACCGCTTTGTCATACGTGGATAATATGTAAAGACAAGAATAATCGAACTTTCAATAGAGTGGAGCATGATTTTTTTTTTTTCCTGAGATAAATAGGGAAAGGGGGAAAAGGTTTAAGGTGGAGTGGAGCATGATTTAACTTTGTTGAAGTCTATGTAATTGCATAAATGCACAAGGCAACCTCCATTGTCACTCGTTCAGACTCTTGCTTCTTTGACTTTAGATTGTAAATATTCAGACGCTACTTTGTACACTTCCTGTTTACTTCTTCCACTTTTTATCAAATAATATTTTTTATAAAATCTGCATACTACAGGGCCAAAAGATATTCGCCTCTTCCAGGATTCTTCAGCATGTCAACTTTCAAAAGATACCATATGATCCAAATCCCTTCAGCCGCATACTGAACATGAAGTTCCAAAAATGTACCTGACCAGAATGGTCCCCAGACCCCTGGAATGAGCAACTTGCTCCGTGATATGGCCATATGGCAAGTAGAAGTTCCACAGACTAGTACCAACCGGTGGCATATAGCTTCCATGTCGCACACTGAAAATATTTTTAGTAAAAAAAACATATTATACTAAGTTAAGCTACGAAATCATGATAATAAGAAAATCTTTTGATAATAACCTTTCGCTTCAGAATCTAACTGTGGAACACTTTCCATTAGCCCCACACCACCAGCATGAGCATCAATCAGTGAAGTCCCAACAGGAATTCCTGCTACAAGTCCCAGTTCCTGGAAATCCAAATGACTTGGATAAGCACAAAACTAGCCACAAGAATGTGTCAATCGTATCAAGTTAAATCACCCTCCAAACGCCCAAAAAATGCGTCGCATCATACTGTCTTGCTACTAAATAAATATATTTGTTTAGCTAAAGGACCTCAAGGGACGCCACTCGAAATCAATGTGAAATCTTCAGTACAAAATTTCTTGCCTTTGCGGCAGCTGGAGTAAGACCAGAACCCAAAGGATGGCCAGGGAAAGCTACACTTCGTCCTGTTGACATTGTTCATTGCTGAGTTAGAAACAGCATCAGAAATTACAAATGGTAAGAGTAAAAAATTAAAAATGAAATCCAAAAGAAAATAGTTCGTAGGCTTGCAATAACCAAGCAATAAATTATTATTAATTACTCAGAATTTACTTACCTGTATGTTTAAAAAATCAAGAACAAAGAGATAACCCATTCCAGAAATAAGAATACCAAAAAGAATATAATTTAGGGTACAGACATCCAGGTCATCCACCAAAAGATTTCTATATTTTTCATCACTAACAATCATATGCATAATGCTTATGTTTTTAAGAGTTTCACCTGTTTGAAGACAGAACAAAGGATTCTACCCAAAGTCTCAGCCAGGACTAATAGTTTGCAACTTCACTTAGTTGTCAAAGAATAAATTGCTGTAATTCCAAAATCTTTATATGTCTTTATAAAAACATCTGCATATTTGTCCAAGAAAAGTAATTAAAAAGAAAAAAATCCATGCAAAAAGTGGTCCTTATTTTCACATACACAGTGCCATTATTCCACTGAAAATGTCACTGTATGGGGAGGAAGATTTTTCCGAAGATCAGAGTCAAAAGCAATAGTGACCAAATATGGGTTTTTCCACAGTTAATCACACATAAACATAATTGCTACTCAAGCTAAATTAATTGCCATAGGCATGTACACTTAAACAAATTTAAGATTTGGAATTTAGAACCCCATAATACGGGAAAAACATAGACAAGCTATCTTTACAATACAAAGTGAGAACATTTAAATAAAAGGCATCCAATTAACAAGAAAGGTCGTCTTCCTCACATCTTAAGAAAACATGGGGAGAACATTTAAATAGTCAAACAAAATGACATGCCGAAGAGTTAAGATCTTATTCTTTCTTTTTTTATCATCAGCACTTCACAGAATATCAACTATGAGAAAGGATTTAAATATGCTCCATGTTATGTTATCATGAAGTCCTGTCACCAGAGAAAATAAACAGAACAGAAATTGCCCAACAAGCATACCTATCTTAGCATGATGCCCATCTACAAGATCACCTAATCCAATCTCCTCCCAGAAGTCATCATCCCATCCACAAGCTTCCATATCTCGGGAATCTTTTTCATTGACTTGCCGCAAGTGCGCATGGCCAAGATACATCCATTTGCACACCGTGGTGCACAGGCTCCGAGTATCATCTCCTGTTGCCCTAGAATAATCCAAACAAATCAGGATAATAATCAAGTTGAAAACCAACTTGATATGTAACAAGAAAGATGACAGGACTTAAAGAATATTCATGACTGGCAGATTCAAATCACCTGTATGACAACCAATCACTCAAGTCCATCCACCTGAACACCATTGACCAAGATTCTTGCAAATTTTCTTTCACCCATAGAAGCTGAAATATTGGTCTGTATCAGAAAATTTTCAATAGAGGGACATAGAACCAATAGAGAAACAGCATTTTCTACCCAAAAGAAAAACATTAAAGAACTAATTGATTAAAGAAAGTGGACACATTTGTTAGAATCTAACTGCCTCACCAACTAATCTCAAAAGGTAGAACTATGGTACATTTTATACAATTTTATTTTAATCCACAAAATGATATCTGGTGCTTTTTGAGATGGTCATCTGCCTTTGTACACAGTCTGTCATTCAATACCCCTGTCATGCGCAGAACCATTGTGTTTAACTTATCAACAGATTCAACTTTCTAGATTTCCCATATTGCTTTGAACAGCCTAACGAGTTTCTTGATGCTCCACCACTTGAAATAACACCGCAATCTAGGTCCATTACAATCGTAGTTCTAATTTTCACAACCTAGACAGGCCCAAACTACTTCTATAGTAATTACATCAACATTATTCACATAAATGATTCTATGTTTCATTTTGGGCAAGGACAGAGATTCTGGTGGTTTAATTCACACCAGGTTCCTTATATTATTGGAAAATTTACTGAAATCGATTATGCCAGTGATGCAGGTAGCTATAAGCTGGTTTTGTTCTATTCTAGTTTTATTCAATTTTAGGATTTTGGATATTTTTATAATTTTCAGATTTTTAGCGAAGGCTGAAATTTTGGTGCCTTAATTTAATTTTAGGTTTTATTATGTTATTGGGTTCTATTTGTGTGTTTTTGATTTTGGGGCTTTAGTAGTTAAAACCCAAGGAATAATGGACGTAATGGTTTTCTTTTTCTTCAATCATGGATAAATGAAGAAGAAGTTCCAGCAACGATTGCTCTTGAAGATCGTGTGATGCAACTCTTTTCCGAGAAGTGATGCCAAGGAACCTTAATTGTGATGCCTAGCTTTGTTTTTTTTTTTTTTTTTTTTTTTTTTTCAATCTATGTTTTCTTCTGAAACTCCAAGTAATTTCCCAGAAAACCCTAGAAATATATATATATATATATATAAAGCAAATTTATCAAAAAGCGTAAGCGGCACAACCCAAGCTCACAAGGCGTATACAAGAGAAAAACGCTCAACAATATCAAGAGCAAGGAAAAAGAGCGCAACAATCTACAAAGCTAGAATCATCAAGAAAAGTGTTAATAGAGAGCTACTCATAGAGGGATTTAAGGAAACAAAGCTGTAGATCCGAGCTCGTCTTCTCACAATCATTGAAACTTCGAACATTCCTTTCTCGCCAAAATAGCATTCAAATCCTTCCGACTAAACCTTCTTTTCCAAACACACCAAGAGCTCCACCACCCGTCTAGGCATAATCCACTCTGCTCCAAACATCTTAAAAACCAAAATCCACAAGCCTCTCGCAATATCACATTGAAGAAGGAGGTGATCAGGAGTGTCCCCACTCTTTTAGCACATACAAAACAAATATATCACTATAATGTGACGCTTGCAAAGATTATCCATAGTGAGAATTTTTCCTAACAATGTTGTCCACGTGAAAAATGCTACCCTCAAATGAGCTTTAGACCTCCATATGCTCTTCCAAGGAAAAGAGTTGTCAACAGTGGGAATGAGAGCTTTGTAAAATGTTTTGACCTCAAAAGATCGTCCTTTGGAGGGAACCCAACAACACTTATCTTCCACTCTCCGACTCCTAATATATTATAGAACATTTAAAAAAGAAGAAACAAACCCCACCTCCCAATCATGTACCAATCTAATAAAATTCACATCCAATGCACCTCGTCATTGTGAGCAAACATATGGTCAGCCACCAGAGCATCCCTGTCCCTTGCAATGCAAAATAACTCCGGACAGGTGTCCTTCAGTGGACAATCCCCACACCAAATATCATGCCAAAACCTGATCCAAGAGCCATCACCCACCTCGATAAAAACAAAACGAGAGAAGGCATCCTAGCCCCTAATATATTTCCATAGACTCCCCCCATAGACCCTGTGACAACTTTAGAGCACCATCCGCTTGCCAAACTACCATATTTTTTATCCACAACCTCTTGCCAAAAAACCTCTCTCCACAGCATATCTTCATAACCACTTTCCCAACAAAGCCTGATTGAAGGTGAGCAAACTCCTAATCCCCAAACCTCTAAGACTAAGGGAGTACAAACCTTCTTCCAATTAACAAGATGAAACTTAGACTTGTTATCCAAACCACTCCACAAGAAACAAATAGTCAAGGATGCATTTAAAGAAACCAAGGATCATTGTACTTCAACATTTCAAAACTCTAGGACAAGTTTTCTCCAGCCATGGGAGAATGATGAAGAGAACAATAAGCTGGTTTTGTTTGATTCTAGATTTATTCAATCTTAGGAGTCTGGATATTTTATAATTTTGAGATTTTTAGGTATAAGATGAAATTTATTGCATTAGATTTTAGTTTGGGTTTTATTATGTTATTGGGTTTTGTTTGTGGGTTGCACCAGTTATTTGGTTTTGGGCCTTCTACAGTTAAAGCCCAAGGAGTCTAAGTTGATTAGGGTGAGGCAATATAGGCATATAAATATGGATGTAATCGGTTTTTTTTTTTTTTCGATGGTGAAAAAATAAAAATAAAAAACAGCTATGAAATTTTTAGCAACGAGGATTGTGTGATGCAACCCTTCACCAAGGTGTGATGTCGAAGAACCCTAAGCGTGATGTTTAGGAAAACTAGGTGTGATGACTAGGTTTGTCTCTCTCTTTTTTCTTCTTCTTCTTTCTATTTTCTTTTAAGTTTCCAGCAATTTTGTTTCGAATTCCAACCAATACTTTTTTTTTTTTTATATAAGTAATTGACCCCATAAACATGAAGCAGACCAATTGCTATTAGAAAGCCAACATGATGCTCCTTACAGACACCAACTACCATGCAAGAGGATATTAAGAGCATAACACAGGATTGTATAGTGCAGAAAGCCGAAATATGATTAGACTAGCCATTAAGGTACCTTTGGAGGCTGCATCTCTGGGGAAAGGGATCCGCCACAGTACTGTAATACAGGTGAGTGATGGGAATTGATCCTTTCAGCTTGTGCTACAGCTCTATGGTCCATCCATACTATGACATTTCTTCTTGAATCACCACTCCAAGAAACTGTGACAGGAGAGCCATCAGCATCCACTGCAACTGCAAAGAGAAATCACTTTCTTTGCTAATTATATAGGCTCCATCCTCAACATTTTAGGCATAATAAGCAAGTTATGACAAGTTATCTTTATTCATAAAACGCTGAAACAAGCAACCAGAAAATTACACACCAAGAGAACAAGTAGCCGCAAACCCCAGACCCTTCACTTCTTCCGCCGCGACATCAGCAAGTGAGCATGATGATTTCACAGCCGCACAAATGGCATGCCAGATATCTGTAGAAGATTGCTGGTTTGGAAAAGAAAGTTTGTCAATGATCATCCATATCCCATATTTATATTTGATTGGCAATTATGTAGCCCCAAGGAATTTCCTTTCTAATGTTATAACTATTTGATGAATTCCAATTGCTCATTAGCATTACCTCAACACAGTCCCCGTCTTTCCAAATCTGTATTGGGCTACTAGAAGAACCCAGAAGCTTCCCGTTCTCATCAAACAGACCTGTATAAAGAGGCCCACGGTAACGAAAACCCGTAGCATTTAAGGAGAGTAATTACTACAATTTGCATTCTTCCAAAAGATACATAACACGAAAAAAAATGAAAATAAGTACATGCGTTCATATATCTATGCCTAGAAACGTTACTTGCTAGTAGATGTACAGGAATTATCATAAAACAGAACACAATGAAACCAATCACAATCAAATGGTCAACGCTCACGAAGACCACGAAAAACTAACCAACAAGCATCATCAGAAACATATATATTGTAGATGTAGAGAGAGCGAGGGAGAGTGGACCTGCGCGGGCGCTGCCGGTGCCGACGTCGACGCCGAGGAAGACAGAACGGAGAGGGGCGGAGTCCGAGGCGGTGGCGGTGGAGGTGGCCATTTCTAGGAAGGAGGAGGCAGAGGAGCGATAGTGTGGCTGAGGCAGGAATGGGCTTGTATCGGACGGACCTCTTCTTTTGCCAGACATTTCTCCTTTTTCTCTCTTTATCTACTTTTGTCTCTCTCGTTGATTTGGATGATTAATAAAGGCTTATGAACCTAATCTGGTTTTTTTCAGTTTTCAACGATGTGAAAAGAAAACAAAAAGATTTGACCGAGCTCCACAACGAGAACAGGGACCCGTTTGGCAACGGGTTATGGTTTTGATTTTTAAAACTCTAAAAAAAAATTCAAATCAAAATATTTCAACTGTTTATATTCTACTAATTCGGACAGCACACGTGTAATGCACGTGTTTGGTTTTCGGTATTATATATCATTATAATTGTTAATATTATAATTTTAATAACATAGATTTATTATATTATATTATAAAGTAGAGTTAATATCTAGATTATACTAAAAAAAATGAAAGAAGAGTTAATTTAGATAGCAAACATATAACTCAAAGGGTACTGAAAAATATATAGCATATTCATGTTCATGATATTTATCTCTCAACCATTCTATAGGTACATAAGAGTGTAATTTCAGCAAATATTTATTTATCATAATGCATTATGGACCTTTAAAAGTTATGAAGTTCATGGTAAAACCAAGTTGTCATGAATAGTAAATTTTAAAATCATGCATGTATGAATTATCACCATAATATCATATTTATTTTATATTTCACTTAATAATATCCTAATAACCTATACATTAAAAACTAGGGAAAATTTACATACCATCCTCAAATTATCACCCAATTGACAATGTCTCCCCAAACTTTCAATTGTGACAATGTCCCCCTCAAACTACCAAACAAATGACAATGTCCCCCCAATGGTTAACAAAAAGACAAAAATAACCTTACAGATTTTTCAATAAGACAAATACCATTTTTAAATTTTTTTTTTAAAAAGTAATTTTTAAAACGAAATCTTTATAATTTTTAAAAAAATTTGAATTTGTCTAATTGGGTTGTAGTGTTTTTTTTTATATATATATATATTAAAAAAAACTAGCAGTTTTTTTTAGTTTTAGTTTTTTCTAACCCTATAAATTTGAAATAATAATAATAATAATAAAATTTTTTTAAAAAATAATTATAATTTTTTAAACGAAAATGTTATAATTTTTTTTTATCTTAATTGTCCAATTGGTTTGCAGTGTTTTTTTTAAAAAAATTTATTTTAGTTTTTCTAACCCTTATAAATTTGAAATAATAATAATAATAATAATATTTTTTTTTAAAAAATAATTTAATTTTTTAAACGAAAATGTTTATAATTTTTTTTTATTCTTAAATTTGTCCAATTGGTTGGGCAGTGGTTTTTTTTAAAAAAATTTTAATTTTAATTTTGTTTTGGTTTTTGTTTTTTATTTTTTATTTTTAGCTTTAGTCTTTTTTTAGCCCTTATGAATTATAGTGTTTTTTTTAAAAAAAAAAAAAAAAATTAGTTTTAGTTTTTTTTTAAGAAATTATTTTTTTTAATTTTATTAAGGGTATTTTCGTTCTTATGAGGGACATTGTCATTTGTTTGGTAGTTTGGGGGGACATTGTCAATTAGGTGGTAGTTTGAGGGGGGTATGTGAACTTTTCATTAAAAACTAACAAGAGTGTAGAGTTTATAGAAGTTTTCCACATCCAATAATTATCTTCACTCAATAATATCATCTTATAAAAATAAAATTTAACATTCAAATTAAGAGATGATATTGAGTTGTATTGAATTTCAATCTCTTTGTATTTATCCGTAGCTATAAGTTGTAAGTTGTATTGACTATGTTATAGTGATTCAAAACTGGACATAGATCTTTTAAACAAAAGACACGTGCATGCAACCATATTTAAAATTAAATAATAATAAAAAATAAAAAATCATAACTACCAATAAAAGTATAACGCATAAAAGATAAAATTAAGGAAGATAATAATATATTTTTTATTATATTTATTACTTCATTGGTTTGAATGCATAATTCCAAGGTCTATAATAGAGTCAAAGATTGAACGGTATACTACATCGAAATCCTCTCTTTTTTTCTTTTTTTCTTTTTCTACATCAAACTCTCTCTTTCTTTGATCATTTTGTATTTGGAGGGAAGACAAGATAAATGTGCAAAGATGTCTCTACATGAAGGCATGGTGGGGTAACGAACCATAAAAGTAGATGAGATTTGGTCGGGTCCTCAACTTAGATCCTACTACAGGCATAGTCAGTGGTGCTTGTGCCTTTGAGTTGTTCATGCTTATTACTCTCGTTTCGTTTTTCTCTGGAGGCTTAATCAATGAATCTCTTCTAGCCATTAAATATTGGTTTGTTTCATTTTTTGTTCCAGAATGTACAAATATTATAGTGTTTTTTTATTATATTTATAATAAAATGAGTATTCAAACAATCAAGCCGACGAACATAATGTGAGAATAGAAAAACACTTATAGTCACACTGTAAAACAAACAATTATAATTACATAATTTAATCATTGTAAATAGTTTTGTTGTATTGTTTGTAAACACTATGAAGAGACTTATCACCATAATATAAAATGTACTTGACAAATAAATCTAAAACACATAGAACTTACTCGGCGTAGTTATGAATTTTAGCAGGGAAGAAGATGGAGATGTAATTGATGGTTTCTTTTTGTTTGTAGCTTTTGAGGAAGAATGTCAGTTGTGAATTCTATCGGAGAAGAAGATGAAGATGCAATTGACAGTTTCTTTTTGTTTGTAGTTGAGATATAATTAACAGTTTGTTTTTGTTTGTAGTTTTTGAGGAAGATAACTGAATGTACGGTTATCTATAAAGTTAACTGCCTGAATGTAAGGGTAAAAGTATAGAATTATACTATCAAATAAGGGTAAAACCGTAACTCCACACTATCAAATAAAAAGTACAGATTAATAGGTATTATCACTTTTTATATACCTTTAGGTAAGGATTTATCATTTTTTTAATTTTTTTTTTTTTTATATCACATCAAATACTTTTTATTACTATTTAAATAAAAAACTCACTAAAAGCAAAACTTATTAACTTTTTCATACAAAAAATTTACAATATTCTTTCTATTTTATATCACATAAAAACTAAAAAATCCATCATCTCAACCCAACTCTTTGTCAAACATACCTAAAAAGATTCGACGGAGCTCCACCAAGGAAAATACACCTTTTGCTAAACAAAAAAAAAAGATATCTAATATCCACTTGTCATTTCTTAAAATATCTTTTTTTATTTTTTAATCAACATGGGAGAGGGACTAAAACAAACCGCTTGTTGCAGAGGTGTTGACAGTGCTTATGGCAATCGAATTTAGCAAGGACTTGAGACTTTGAAATATCATAGAGAAAGGTAATGTGCTTCAAATTGTGAATGCAAGAGATCTACATGACGAAATTGAAGTAGACTTAGACAGCTGATCGATAATACACTTATGTTATTTGATTCTTTTACTAGTTGGCAAATTGTTCATATTCAACGATGAGCAAATTTTGCGGCCCATTTTTTAGCAAATGACGTTGTTAAACAAGTCATAAATAATGTTTGGCTGTAATAAATTTTAACTTTTATTTATTATATTATTTTGTTAGAACAATCTGCTTTATTATCTTAAGTTATTATAAAATTTATATATAATTTCTTCTATATTTTTTTTTTTTTTAAAAAAACAATGGGGTCCTTACCGCTACTAATACAAACAGAAGAAAGGAAAGAGACATTAACAGGAATAATTTCAAACACAATGTGAAAAATGGCTCATTTTGCCATATAGTGTGCACTAGAATTTACACAAATCTTGCGGGTGTTGACCCTCCCCCTCAAAGGCGTTTTAGGTTGGTTGGCTTATTGGCTACCTTCTCAAGGCTTGAAATGGTGGTCAGACGAACCCTAAGACTTTTCATTCGTGGTTCGCCCGTCCTATATGAGTGGTTGGCTTAAAAAAGTATTTTTCTTGAATCGCAATAGATGATGTGACAAAATCTTGGCCATTCATTTTGAATGAACTATCATGACTTTAATAATTACAAGCATTTGCAATTTCGGTCACGATTTTCTTGTAATTATAGGGAATCTTGATCAGGCCCGCCCCATTATTTGAATCACTTTCTTGAGATTATTTTAGAGATTTTGGCATTCCAATAAACAACAAAACATCATATGCCATTCTCGTTCATTTGCTCTTAAAAAGCAGTCCGATATACCAAAAAAAAAAAAAGCAATCCGTGCGATGCCAATTTTTGAGAAATATCCGGCTTGATTTCTTATATTAGAAAAAGAAAAGGAAAACGACATGAATTGGCAGGCCTTGATATTTATTTACACAAAAGAAATGCTATATCAACTCTTTCTTTTACATTCCAAATTGCTTACGGTCGAAAGGGTTAGTTGTCACGTCAGCTTTTAACTATAATATTTTTTAATTCCATCTAACTTATTTTCTTTTTGACAGAAATTTATTACAAAATAATTTGTAAATTTTTTTTATAAATCAACATCTAAAAATAACATGTATAATTTAAACATGTGAGAAATATATATATTTTTATTAATGTTATTAAAAAAATATATGAGAAGCACATATTATAAAAAAAAAAATATATGCTCATATATATTAAAGATACATGTCACTTTTAAAAATTGATTTATAAAAATTATTACAAACCGGTTTATAGAAAATTTATGTCATTTTATGTAGTATTTGTCTTTTACATATTAGTTCAACTTTTTTTGTATGTCCGCTCTTAGGCTATAAACTCAGGGTGTACAATCGGTTGCGGTTGCGGTTATTACCCAATAACCGCGGCCGTAATTAAGATTTTCGGTTATTCGATTTTTAGCAACCACAATTGGGGTCTTGGTTGCAGTTGTTAATAACTGGTTTTAATATCGGTTTTTAAACTAGTTATTAACTGATAATCGGTTTTGATCTTATGGATTCAAAAAAAAAATTATTTTTAATCATTTCTCATCAAAATTTATTTTTGAAATTGAGAGTAAAAAAGTTTGTTCATATTCAATGTAAAACAAGTTCATACGTGATATTAGTATATATTATTTTCTTTTCCTCTCTCAACATGCTACTTATAGCAGGGAGCTCTTATTTTGAGAGAGAGAAAAAAAAAATGAGAGAAGAAATAAAAAAAGAGTATATTAACTTGTCTAATATATATATATATATATATATATAAACCGGTTATTTGGTTACCCGGTTAATAACCGGTTTTTTAAAATTAATAACCACAACCACAACTGGCCTAACCAGTTATTTGGTTATTCGGTTGCGGTTATTTTTGTTTTTTATTTTTATTTTTCAGTTTGTTTGGTTATGCGGTAATTAGGCTATTTCCGGTTATCCAGTTATAAGCGGTTAATAATCGCCCCACTTATATATTCCTACTATAAACCACTGCACTAACATCTTCCCCAGTTCTTATTCTATGTTTTTTTTTTAAAAATAGTTTAAGCAATAAAAGCTCAACAAAAACGACACCGTTCGCCCAATTTGAAATTTTGTATGTTCTCTAGTGTTATGAGAACGTTATTGCCACTACTTATTGGTAAGATTTGTAGGAAGATCCTTTCCCAAAGTCTATTAAATGCTCACTATGAATTCAGTTAGTAGGTGTAGAGTAGCTAAAATTTGTTGGATTCATTCTGCGATTTGAAGTTGGGAACTTGACGGAGTAGTTGACAGTAACACACGTGTTCACCAAC
>FXXK01001127.1:118542-229182 GCA_900184695.1 Betula pendula
TTAAAATTATCATTACATTTGTGGTCCCATGTGCTATAGCATCTACCGAAATCTTTTTCCCATTCTTCTATTTTTTAAAAGTACCATTAGATCTGTGGTCCTCATATGTGTTCCAATGGTGATTTTAAAAAATAGAAGAATGTGAGAAGGACAAGAGAAGTAAATGCTAAATAATTAAAATAGTGTAACAGTAAAAATTAACTCTTGCAAAAAAATAATCAATAATTGATTTTTGACTACTATATTATCTCAATTATATAACAATCGTATAAGAATTTACTAAATAACATTATTCTTATTATATATATAGAGTTAAATATTCAACTCATATTTTAATGAGCTGATGTGATAGTACTTATTAATTCTTAATTTTTAATTTAATTTTTTTAATTTAAGTTGATTGAATAAATTTTTTTACAACTACCATACATTTAGACGATAATGGCAATAGTCGGCAAGCAGTAGTTCAATTAACTCTTAATTTTTAATTTTATTTTTTTAATTTAAGTTGATCCAATAGATTTTTTTACAACTACCATACATTTAGACGATAATGGCAATAGTCGGCAAGCAGTAGTTCAATCGGTTGAACATCACGCCTCATGAATGTTACTAATTTGAATCGACCTTTTCTTTTTCCCTCTCATTGTACGGAAATGTTAAAAAAAGAAAAAAAAAAAGAAAAAAAGACGATAACGGCAATAAAATTCAGCCGTTACATCCTCAATTAACCTAATTTGGCCTAATTTTCAACCACCTCTTTTTCCTCTAAAACCCCCCAAAAGCCCAAACCTTCCCACAGTCCCACAGTCCCACCCCTCCCACCACAACAACAACCACCACACACACCATGTTCAGCCCCTGCCCAATCCTCCTCCTCCACCGCCACGGCTACCGCCACCTCAAACACCTCTCCACCACCACAACCTCGACGCGCTTACCTCTGGACCTCCCACTTTCTCACCCCACATTCCTCGTCTGGGCATCCAACACCTCTCTCGGCAAAACACTAGTCTCCACCGGCCTCGCCGCCTCCTCTCTCCTCTCCAACTCCCTCTCCACACGCCGAAAATTCCTCTACCTCAAGCCCGTCCAGACCGGCTTCCCCTCCGATTCAGACTCCTCCTTCGTCTTCCGCAAGCTCTCCCACCTCTCTCTCCGACGCCACACCCTTTTCCCTCTCTTCTCCTCCAATCACGTCCTCAAGGCCTCCGTCCCCGCCGCCAATGCGGTCTTGGACCAGGAGATTGCTGAGAACGGTGAGTGCGGGATCCGAAATCTCGGGTGGTACGAGGAGAGGAGGGTCGAAGGGGAGGGGGCAAGCGCTGTGGCCTCCGAGTTGGTTTGCAAGACGCTGTACGCGTGGAGAGAGGCCGTGTCGCCGCACTTGGTGGCGCAAAGGGAGAGCGCGGTGGTGGAGGACGCTGCGGTGCTACGAGAGTTGCTCAAGTGCTTGAGAGTGGAGTTGGGAGGCGGTGGAGATGAGAGGAAGGAAATGGATGTTTTCTGCGTGGTTGAGACCGCTGGTGGGGTTGCGAGTCCCGGGCCTTCTGGGTCGCTTCAATGTGACATGTATAGGTATGTGATCACTTCTTTATTTTATTTTATTTTTGTTTTATATCATTTTCTTTTGTGGCTCATAATTGAATACGAGTGCTCAAACGGCCGCATTTCAGTCGTTTCGACTGGAATTTTCATTTTTGAGTTCAATGGGGTTCATCAAGTTTCTGATTTTATTTGCTAAATTATTTAACTTTGACAAAATTAATTCTGTTTGCAAGTTTTTACCTGGGATTGTTCTGAATCCTGCTGAACTCAATTATTCGTCGTTGAGTGATTTTCCATCTTATATTTGGTGCTTTTTCGAATGTGAAAGTGGCCGACTGCTCTGAACTACCGGTTGTCTCATAATAATGGTTTATATTTAGTGAAGAAGACAAGGAAGCGTTACACTATTTTTTTATTTATTTTTTAATTGGGTTAAATGTAATTTGGCCCCTTGAACTAATAGCCGATTTTGATTTAGATCCTTAAATTGACAGTTCTTATCCTTGGGTTCATCAAACAACCATGTTATTGTAAATTAGTCCAATTCGTTTGTTGACTGTTATTTTTTTTTGATAAGTAAAAGTCAATTTTATAAAAGCGTAAGGCGCCCCTAAGTACACAGGAAGTATACAAAAGGACCCCTAACTAGGGGGGGCAAAATAAACAAGAAAATCACTGAAACTAAGAGATAGCGGTGAAACAAACGCCGCTGTCCATAGGAACAGAGTCTCATAGAAAAAAGATAAAATATCCTCCAACGACTTCTCTCTATCCTCAAAGTTTCTGTCATTCCGTTCTTTCCACAAATACCAGAAGATGCACGTAGGAACCATTTTCCACACAGCCGCGCTCCTAGGCCTGCCCGAGGACCACCAGCAGCCTAACAAATCCACAACTCGCCTAGGCTTCACCTAGGACAGCTCAAAACGACTAAAAAACGCACTCCAAACGGTGTACGCTACGTCGCAATGGAGAAGAAGGTGATCCATAGATTCCCCCGCCTTCTTACACATACAACATCTGTCAATCACAATGACGTGCCGCCTCCTGAGATTATCCAAGGTTAGGATCTTACCTAAGGCCGCCGACCAAGCAAAAAAGGCCGCCGACCAAGCAAAAAAGGCCGCCCTCGGGGGGGCCGGCGTCTTCCAAACACTCTTCCAAGGGAAGCGACACCCATCAAGAGAAGCCAATGAGCAATATAGAGATTTAACCTTAAACAAACCTCTTTTAGAAGAGGCCCACCTCATTTGATCTACACAATCTCTATTTACCCTGACAGAATACAACACCTGAAAAAAGGAAGCAAAGACATCTACCTCCCAGTCATGCGCCGCTCTGACAAAGCTCACATTCCAATGGTTGGAGCCTCCCAAAAACTCCCAGTATGCTGAATGGAAAACTAAATTTGACTTTTATTTTTCAAAAATACCCTTACTTTGATTAATGAAAAACCAAATTTGACCAATATCTAGAACAAGATTTTTTTTTTTTTTAATAAAAACTGAAAAAAAAAAAAATAAAGTTAAAGGTGGCCAAACCACCTAATAATTTTTTTTTTTTTTTGTTTTTGTTTTGTTGAAAAAATATAAAATAAATCTTTAACTCAAAGCGCCAATTTAAATAATACTCAAGTTTTTTATTTTTTCAATTTTAACCGCATAAGTTTTCATAAATGTGAAAGTAGTTCTTCTGTTGAAGTTTTAGTCAATTTTGCAATGTCTGTTGGGTGCCACATCACATTAAAAAATATATTTTTCTTTATTTTTTATTAAAAAATAATAAATATTGAAAAAAGTTTAGGGTGGCCGAACCACCTTATTCTAAAACTACCATCGTTTTGACAATTTAAAAATCAAATTTCCCCTTATATTTATTAATCAACAAAAAAACATAATTTTTTTTGTTTTTATCTTAAAAAAAAAAAAAGAAAAGTGGAAAAAGGGGTGGTTGAGCTACCATGAGGGACAACCACCCCCATGTGTTGGGGTTGGCTGCGAGCCTCCCCCAACCCACCATGGGGATGGTGCGGCCACCCCCAGAGGTTGGAGGTGGCTTGTGAGCCACCCCTTTGGGTTGGGAGTGGCCGCGAGCCACCCCCGAGCCATTATGGGGTGGCTCGATGGCCACTCTAGTGGTTTGGGGGTGCGTGGCCCACCTATATTTTGGGTGGCCAACCTTTCCAAGGGGTGGTACGGCTAGCCTTTTCTAAATTCTTTTTTTTTTTTTTATTTATTTTTATTTTTTTTATTATATTTTATTTGAATTTTTATTTTTATTTTAGAATTTTTTATTATTAATTTAAATAAATTAGGGATATAATTGGAAGAATGACATAAAAGTGGTCACGTGACATGCACGTGACCACTGTTCTGTCAAAACAGACGGCTAATTCGGACAAATGGGGCTAATTTGCAACAACATGGTAGTTTGAATGGACCCAAGTGAAAGAGTTGTCAATTTAGGGGTCTAAATTAAAATTGGCAGTTAGTTCAGGAGGGCCAAATGATATTGAACCCTTTTTAATTTATTTATAAATAATGAAAACCTTAATAAAAAGTGGTACTCTTAATGATAGGGGTTATCAAATTCTTGCTTTTTTTGGTGAACCACTTTCTTTGTTAGTGTCCATATTTTAACGCCATACAGTAGACAACCATGTTTACTCAACCAAAAGAGAAAAATAAGATTTTTTTTTTCCCCTTTCTCAATTGGGTGTGGTTTTCTCCTGTTCAATAATTCATCTAATTCACCCTTGCAAAAATCAGTCAGCCAGTTTAGTCATGGTAATTTTGTGGTCAGATACAGGTAGACCAGGCATACTACATTTTTTTAATATAATCTGGACAGAAACAGGTTTGCATGTCTGGAATGCAAAGATCAAGCTTACAAAATTACGGAAAGGAGACCAAAGGATTGGGTGACATACATATGGGATGGGGTGGGGTAGTTGAGAAAAGCCATTTGGGATGGAGTAGATGAGAAAATGGAAAAAAGGTTGGCTAGTTGAAAGAAGATCTACTTGTCTGAAGGGGGGCGCCTTACTCTCATCAAGAGTACTCTATTTCAGAGAGATTTCCTTTGGGATGGTCCAGGCAGAGAACACAAATAGCACTTGGTGAATTGGAAGATTGTTTGCTCCCCAATTCCTAGACGGGGGTTGAGCATAAAAAATCTCATGCTGTTCAACAAAGCTCTTCTCTGTAAATGGCTTTGGAGATTTGGGAATGAAGAAAATTCTTTATGTATACAGGTGATTGTTGTGAAGTACGGAATCCAGAGAGGGGGTTGGTGTTTAGAGGAAGTTTAAGGACCTTACAGGGTGACTCTTTGGAGGAATATTAGAAACGATTAGGGATCTTTTTCCAACTTTGTTTCCCATAAGGTTGTGGACGGTTCCCATATTCGCTTTTGGCATGACGCGTGGTGCGGAGAAGGGGCTTTAAAGTATTATTTTTCAGAATTCTATTCCATAGCTTGTAACAAGGAGTCCTTAGTGTTAGACTATTTGGACCTCTCCAGTTCCCAATTTCATTGGAATCCAAGCTTCATTAGGTCAGCCGATGATTGAGAACTTGAATCTATTGACTCCTTTCCCAATCTATTATACTCCTTGAAAACTCATTCTAGAGAAGTGGATAGTATGTTGTGGACTCCTTCTAGCTGCCACAACTTTGTAGTGAAGAGCTATTATAATATGCTACAATCAGGTGGGCATAGTCCATTCCCTTAGAAAAGTATTTGGAAGTTGAAGGCCCCTCCTTGCATTGTTTTCTTTTTATGGACAGCAGCAATGGGTAGAATCTTCATGGCGGATAACCTTAGAAGGTGAGGTTTCCAGAAAGCTAATTGGTGTTGCCTTTGTAAAAAGAATGAGGAAACTATTAATCATCTTCTCATCTACTGCGAGTATACTGTTGATCTCTGGGACTTAGTTCTTAACATTTTCGGATTTTCTTGGGTCATTGCTCTTTCTAGTTAGGTGGTTTTTTTTTTGTACTTCATGTATACTTAAGGGCACTTTACGCTTTCAGTGAGATTCGTTTATTACTTGATAAAAAAAAAAATCCTAGAACTTCTTCATCGCTAGAAATTTCAAGGGCAGGGACACTCTAAAGAGGTTTTTTGGAAAGTTATTCTTGATCTCTTAATGTGGAGCATTTGGAGAGAAAAGAATCAGCGTCTATTTGATGATAGCGAGTTCAATGTGCTTTTTCAAAAATCTTCATTTTTGAGATCTCTTTTGGATTAGGTTATTATAAATGTTCCTAATTTTGTCTCAGAGAGTCTGGTAGATTTGATTTGTTTTTTAGATTGTAGTAGCCTTTTCGGCTCTTTTGCATACTTTTTTGTGTACGAGGACTTTGTTATTTTCTTTCTATAAAATTATTATTATTCATTAAAAAAAAAAAAGAGAATTGGGTGACATACATATTATATGGGTCACTGAACAATGACCAATCACATGTTTCTAGTAGAGTGTAACGCCCCGCCAAACGAAAATGCGGTAATTTCGCATAATCCACTCGACACTACTACTATTACCATAAATCTAGCCTGCCTCAAAAGCTAAACATTCCCCAAACCCTAGGGGTAGTACAACTATATTTGTAAAATTAGACAATTTTATAGGTCTAAAAGGTGAATCCACGACCTGATAAGCAAATATCTCCAATCAATATTGTATATGACGTTAGCCCCTATTTACTTTAAAATCTCTCTCCTGTTTGTTTCTCAAGTCAATTAAAATACAAGTTGGTTCTCAAAAGCAAAGCAAACCTTTCTTTAACAACAGTAGCAAAGTTTTTGAAAACTATCGGAACAATGCACCTTTTCGGAAGAGTCAGTGTAAAACACTTTTCTTAATATAAAAATGAGAGAGAGACTTTTATTTCATAATAGATATTAAAACTGGAAATCCTTAGCATTTTCCTTTTCAATATCATATCATTGTATACATTTTCAATTCACTTGCTAGCAAATAATAATGTGAAATATCATTTAAATGAAAACATGCTCATGGTACAATACATATTAATAATCCGAAAAACATATTCTTTACTTTACTTAATAATTTAAATTATAGTTTTGTTAAGCGTACTTCCCTACTTAACACTATGTCATCAAGCATACATCCCCATTTGACACATATTCATAATCCGAAAAGCATATTATTTACTTAATAATTTAATTTATAGTTTTATTAAGCGTACTCTTCTACTTAACACTGGGTTGTCAAGTGTACATCCCCATTTGATACTAGGTTGTTAAGTGTACTTAACACTAGGTCATTAGGTGTACTCTACTTAAAACTGGGTTGTCAAGCGTACTTTCCCATTTGACATTAGGTTGTTAAACATACTCCTCTACTTAACACTAGATTGTTAGGCGTATTCCCCACCTAACACTGGGTTGTTAAGTGTACTCCCTCACTCAACACTGAATTATTAAAATTCTCATTTCTCATAAAACTTTATTATTTATAAAACTGGTCTTTTCCATTTTATTTCTCTTAAAACATTTTCTTTAAAACTGGTCTTTCCATTTCATTTATAATACTTATACTTTCTTTGAAAACTTTTCTTTAAAATTCATTTTCTTGTAGATCATGTGAAGCACAATGTAATCATATAATGACATATGTAAAATACTTAAAATGCGGGGCTTATAATCACAAGTAAAACTATGCATGTACATGGTAAAGCAGTTCATGATAAAATCAGTTATGCTGTTGGTGGGAAGCTTTACCTGACCAAACATGTAAAACACTTTGAATGTAAAACATATTTCAATACTGCTGGTAGAAGTTTTACTAACAACTTTTGTTAAATCCTTTGCCTACTCGCTTGTTTGTATCACTTGTCTGTCTGCATCAAATTACGTTTACTCGTTAGGGCTTACTTTCATTTGGAAACCTTAAAACTTATCTCAGACCTTAAACAACATTTTTTCCTTGAAAACCCTAACTTTTCAAATCTGGACAGTCCCATTTGAACGGATTCTCTCTAACTAGCATGTTCGAACAGGGTTCGAACGCAGCTTCGACTGGGGCTCTTTGCTACTCCTTACGACAATGTGCACAAACTGCACCTCAGCTTCAAAAAACCTACTAAAACCGATTTTTATCGCTTCCAAATCCTTCTTTTACTCCACCTAATCCTATACAACCAAACATGCATCTCAAAACACCAACTTTTATGTTAAAATCCTTTCCCTTTTTATGAAAACCTTAGTTTTCCTTAGTTTTCTCACTTTCTCCAAAGCATAACTCAAATACCCTAACCACAACCCCAATACTTCCATTTGATCAACACAACAACTACGAAATTTCAACACAACTTTCAATACAACACTAAACAAACCCTAAAGATCAAATATTCCCAAAGCACATAACTTTTAACTTCAAAACTTTAAAATTTTAAAACACCAAACTCTTAATGCAAGCTTATCAAGCTTTCTCAACTTCATTAACACAATTTTTGTCACAACTTTCTTAGATAGAAGTAATAAATTTGCGTCGGGTCAACGTTACGTCATTTCATGCAAATTTCGACACATGGAGATGCTGTTATGTTCGAATGGCACATTTAACTTGTTTGAACGGGATTTGACAATCGGCATTTAATTGGGCATCAAATCAATCTTTTCCGCACGTGATGAAATTGTGACTGTCGATATTCACTTATCGCTTGATCGTGGGTTGACACGTGGAGATGTTGTTCTGTTTGGACAACAAGTTCTTTCGTTCGAACGCGATCAACTTAGATTTGATCTCAGTCACTTGTTTTTCCACGCTTGCCGCTATCTGACACGTGGCATCGTTTCTTGTTTGAACGGGACTACTTTATGTTTGAACTGGTCATTCTGGTTTTGGAAATTTTCTAAGTGTTCAAGCATAACTTCAACCCCAATTGATTTGACCGAGACATATCTTTTATTAATATTTTATTTTATTATTCTTAATATCTTATCTTTCTTTTAGCCTTTAATTTACCCAGTGTTACACAGAGGCTATATGCAGGCAGAACATTTTCTTTATATGTAAACCTTTAATTCAGATCTTTGTTACACGGACTGGCAGGCCTTTGCGTTTACCTGCTATTCTTGTCGGAGATGGGCGGCTTGGTGGTATTTCTGGGACCATTTCAGCTTATGAGAGTTTGAAACTTCGAGGTTACGATGTTGTTGCTGTTGTTTTTGAGGATCACGGTCTTGTAAATGAGGTGCCATTATTGTCTTATCTGCGAAATAGGTAAATTTCTCTTATTAATTTTTTATCCCTTTTTGTGCACTATATGATTCTAAGCAATTATAAGAAAACTATAATACACTCACCACAAATGATGTAATTTGATTTTCTCTTTTTTGACGTAATCATATGCTTTGCCATCTAATAATTTTTAATTTTCCTCATGTAGTAGGAGTGGTTTATATGTATATTCATCTACGATCATTTGTTCTTTTTAAGGGTCCCTGTGCATGTGCTGCCACCAATTCCAGAAGATCTATCAAATGACCTGATGGAATGGTTTGATGAGTCCCGTGGTGTATTTGATTCTCTGAAGGAAAAAATGTTATCAGCTTATTCAGAGAGAATGAAGAGATTGCATGAGATGCCAAAGAAGGCAGGAGAGATTTTCTGGTGGCCATTCACTCAGCACAAACTTGTACCTGAAGGAGCTGTTACTGTGATTGATTCACGATATGGTGAGAATTTTGCGATCTTCAAGGTTCGTGTCATAGCAATGGTCTACAGTTTGATATTCGCCCCCCNCCCCCCCCTTTAAATTATATTTCTTCTTGTTTGTTTTGCCTTTTTGCCTCTTTTTTTTTTTTTTTTTTTTTAAAGTGGTGCTTGTTTCCAACCTTATATATCTGTCTCTCTTTATCATTTTATGCTGTAACAGTAATATGCCAAACTAACTATGTTCAATTTCCATCGTAGGGTCAGAATAATGGATTCATAACTCAACAGTTTGACGCATGTGCCAGTTGGTGGACTCAAGGACCTGATGCTACTTTACAGGTCGTTTTCATGAGTAGTTTCTAAGCCTTTTCTTTTGTTCATTGTGAACCCCATAGGTCAGAATTTTTCTCCTTAAAGGGGATCTAAACCATGTGGTCGTGCTCACATAATTTCCCATAATTTATTTACTCAATGTTTGGCCTAAGCATAGAGTTATTGTAATTCATATTTGCCATTGATAGCATTTCTGAAGTTTTAATGTGGTGTTTTTTAGGGGGCTTCAGACTGAGCTCGCCAGAGACATGGGTTATGCTGCTGCAAGATTTGGGCATGTGATGTTTCCTGAGAATGTTTATGAGCCAGTCTTAAAATGTGCAGAGCTTTTGCTTGAAGGTGTGGGGAAAGGTTTGTATTTTTTTTCTTTCTTTTTTCCCATCTATGTATTAGAATTTTTTTTTTTTTTTTTTTTTATGAAATTATTACTTCACTTGTTTTTGATAGAAATTTCCAGAAGCTTGAGTTTGTCTCATGTGATAAGTTGAATCCATAATTGAGTAAATGATAGTCTTTGTATATACTGTCCTCTTTAGTTTTAGGGTCAGCCAAGGACAATGCTGATGGTAAGAGAGGGATCCAAGGGGTGGTCATATATTATGATGTCAGACGAGTTGTCCCAACCAAAGGGGTTGCGCCCAACGGTAGTAATACTGACGGAAATTATCAAGGAAGAACTTTACCGACGGGCGGAATTGGAGGGAAAGGAGAATTACTGCCAGACCAAGAAGAAAAGAAATTACCAGGATCAAGGCCAGTTGGTGCCTTACTTACAAGATCAAGCAAACTTGGTTAAAGAAGGAAAGTGTCAGCCGGTTGAAGGGTTTTGTTTGGAAATTGCCAACCACACAAGGGATTTGATGGCTACATTTATTCGCTTTTAATTTAGTATTTTCTTTTCCTAAATTAGATTTGCAATTTTCTTTGTTTATTTAGACTTGGTTTCCTTTATTTCCTCAGTTTAGACATGTATTAATAAGGGAGAAGAAGAAGTGTATGACAACTTCTGAATTTTGATAATTTTATAACATTACTCTGCGGAGTTTATTGTTGCTTTTCAAGCCTTTGGCTTGTGTTTTCTCTTTGATTAGAAGACGAAGAAGCTTCTGATTGTGTTTTACTAGCTTCCGCTACGTCATATTAAGAAGAGATTGTCTTTCTCATTTATTTTCTCATCTTTTCTTGTGTTATATTTTATTTCTTATGTTATTGATTCATATGGATAATGCTAAGGTTGCTTTGTGTGCAGGTTGGGCTTCTCGAACATTTTTTTCAGATAATGGTTCTACTGCCATTGAAATTGCTCTCAAGATGGCATTTCGTAAATTCTCCTTTGATCATGGAATCCTTTCAGAGGATAACACAGCTGGAAGAAGTGTTGAGCTTATGGTGGGCTTCACTAATCCTTTTCTCCTTTACTATTGATAGTTTACATATTTTATGATAAATTATTTTTTTGTATATATATAATTTGTGATAATAGGGCTTCTAGTTTTCTTTTTTTTTTTGTTGTTGTTATTTTTTGACTGTTAAAGGGTGAATTTTCTCTTAATATTCAAATAGAAATGCTGGTAACTTAGGCGGGTTGATTATTTCAGGTTTTAGCTCTTAAAGGATCTTATCATGGTGATACTTTAGGTGCTATGGAAGCACAAGCACCATCGGCCTATACAGGTTTCCTCCAGCAACCATGGTATGAACAGTTTGTGACAAAAGCATGTGCGGAAACACTCCAACTTTATTTCTTGGGAAAAGTCCACATACCCCCCTCAAACTACCACCCAATTGACAATGTCCCCCCCAAACTTTCAATTGTGACAATGTCCCCCAAACTACCAAACAAATGACAATGTCCCCCCTAAGGACAAAATACCCTTAATAAAATAAAAAATAATAATTTCTCTAAAAAAACTAAAACTAAAAATTAAAAAAAAAAAAAAAACATACAATTCATAAGGGCTAGAAAAAGACTAAAGCTAAAAATAAAAAATAAAAAACAAAAACCAAAACAAAATTAATTTTTTTTTTAAAAAAAAACACTACAAACCAATTGGACAAATTCAAGAATAAAAAAAAATTATAACATTTTCGTTTAAAAAAATTATAATTATTTTTAAAAAAATTATTATTATTATTATTATTTCGAATTCATAAGGGTTAGAAAAAATTAAAACTAAAAAAAAAAACTAGCAATTTTTTTATATATAAAAAATAAATAAAAAATAAACATTCCAACCTAATTAGCCAAATTCAAAATTTTAAAAAAATTATAAAGTTTTCGTTTAAAAAAAATTACTTTTTAAAAAATAAAATTAAAAAAGGGTATTTGGTCTTATTAAAAAATCTGTAGGGTTATTTTTGTCTTTTTGTTGCCATTGGGGGGATTGTCATTTGTTTGGTAGTTTGGGGGGGACATTGTCACAATTGAAAGTTTGGGGGGACATTGTCAATTGGGTGGTAGTTTGAGGGGTGTATGTGGACTTTTCCCTTATTTCTTTTATATTCTTTGAATTTTGGGGTTTGTCTTGGTTAATAAATGGTATTATGCCTCTAGTTTTCCACAATTCCTTATATTGTGTATGTACATGCTTTAAATGATGTTGGTTGACACTTGAATAGCTCATGCTTTTGTTTTACAAAAGGAAATTAAGACACTGGAGCAATTAGTTTGTCATATAGCTTGTGTGCATTTTTCATAAGAAGATAGTTTCCTCCTCTTCTCCAGGAACACATATGTCTATGAAAAACAAGCTATTAGTCATTGAACCTATATGACAATTGATTTATGATAATGCTTAAAATTCAGTTATAGCTCTGTACTCTCTCTCTCTCCCTAGCGGCGGCGCATGCAGGTGCGTCCTGGCATTTTTCGTCAATGGTGTACTGGTTCTCTTTGTTCTTTAGCTTTGCTGGGATTTGGGTGGTTTCATGGTTATTTGGGAAGATGTTCTTGACGTTGTCTGAGGAGCTTGCTGCAAGTTTTGCATCTCGTGGTGTTTGTTAGTGGTTCAAAGGCCTATGGGGAGGTTTTTCTTTGTAAAATCAAAATCCTTCAAATTCATTCTCAAGCCGGGGTAATTCTTTCAAGCTATGCATAGTGGAAAGAGGAAAGGGTATCTTCAGTCGATTTTCCTAGGAAGGGATGGAGCTTTTTGGCTGCTTTCAGCTGTTGGTGCGGTGGCTAGACTAGAAAATAGGGCAGGCTTCATGCAAAAACTTAGGGATGGTCAGAATGTAGTCTTGGGTCAACGTTGTAATAATCACGGGAGGTATATGGCCATTGAAGAGTTCAATGGCGGCGGAAGGAGGGGTTTAATTCTCCTCCTGGAGGGCAAGAAAAAATGGGGCTGGTACAAGTTCATGGAGGTGTTCGGTTCCTGTTGTCTCTGTTCATACCCACGAAAAGCTAACCCCTGACTGTCGTTCAATTAGCACCATCGTCTCAGGTTGCACCCAACAAACGCACCTTTGCTCAAGTGGTAGCAGGTCACGGCACCCAGACTTCCTTTAACAGTAGGAGAGCCGGAGGAACCTCTGTTGCGTCTCGCGGAAAGAGCCGGTCTCGAAGGCACACCTAGAGTGTCGCTGTGCAGCTGGCCAGTGCTGCCGTACCTTCCAATGCCCGAATAAGGCCAAAATGTGATGTGAGGGACAACAAGGTGGGTGTATTGTTTTTCCTTTGGTGGAAGCGACCAAAATCCTCGTATGTACTATTCTGGGCAATCAAGCGTTGGCAATGTTCCTCATTTGAGGTTCTGCGTGGATGGGCCAGGAAAATCTCGGGCTTCCACAACCCATCCCAGCCCACATGCAATCAATAGGCCTATCTCCTGATGATTTATTTAGAATGGGCTTCAGATCTGAAACCATCAGAAGGCAAATTTTATTGTGTAGCAACTCACGGATGTTAACTGGGGTGTGGCCCGAATTGAGGCTTATGGGTCGGATCTCGTTATTGGGCGAAAGTCTTTCTCGGATCGTCAGTGGGTCGATGATGTTCTCCTCTCTATCGCATGTCATCTCTTCAGAAAGTGATGGGTTGGTGTAACCCTTGTCAAGCGCGGCATAACGCGACGATGAGTAAGGCAATAGTCTCGCTGATGGCTGGGACTCCTCTGCTGTCAGGGGACCTCGATGTCTGTTAACTCCACCATTCCTTCCCACTGTCTCCTTGCCCAGACTTTCTCCCGGTAGAAGACAACAAGCCTCAACCGTTGTTCACACTTTCGAGTGGGGTAACAAGCGACTCTGAGGGGTTGTGAGGGGTTGTATTTTCTGATAGTGCCACACAACTCTGAGTTTGACATGGGTAAGGATGAGTTTATTTCTTTGGTGGTTAATACAAAAGCAACTCCTGTCACTCTTGCCCAGATTCTATGGCTTGCTCAGATTTTGTGGCTTCCCCTATTGCATAGAGGGTGTACATTATTTAACCCCCGAGATTGGATCTCCAATCCCCTCATCCTCCTATGCAAAATAAAGTAAGAGCACCGAATGGGTCAAGAGAAGAATGTATGGACTAGAAAAATTATTGGGGGTTTCATACAAAGGACTTGAAGAGGAGGCTTCAGAGTTGTTCTGCTATTGAATCCATACGTAAGGGTAAGAGTGTTGTGGGAACATTGGGTTCCCCAAAAAGAGTGTCAGGGAGTAGGGTTAAAGGTGTTAGAGAACTTCTTAACTTGTCAAGTTCAATGAACTATGATTCCAAGAGGAACCCTGCTAAACCCCTCCCTTCTTCTCGTTATCATGGCAAGGCTCCTATCCCACTATCATTCTGAAAATTCGCAGCTAGAATGTTCGGGGTCGTAACTATGCAGGGAAAAAACTTAGTATTAGCAATTTATTGAAAAATTGGAAGCCTGAGGTCATGTGTTTTCAAGAAACTAAAATAGAGTATATTACAGCTGGTATTGTTTGGGGCTTGTGGGGTGGTTTATTCATGGGGTAGACTGTTTTGCACACCTCAGGAGCCTTTGGAGGTATACTTTTAATGCAGGATAATTGGGCAGTGGAATTGAAGATGTGATGGGCACTTTCTCTATTTCCTGCAAGTTCAAATCCGTCTTGGACCAGTCATTTGGTGTTTTTTGGGATTTTGTGGTTCCAATGCTGATGCAGATAGGAACTATGTGTGGGAGGAGCTTTCAGGCGTCTTTAGTTGGTGTGAAGTTCCTTGGTGCATTTGGAGAAACTTCAATGTTACTTGTTTCCTGAACAAAAGGGCTGGAGCAACTCGGGTAGCCTCTGCCATGTAGGAATTCTCAAATTTTATTTTAGAGCAGGGGTTGATGGATAATCCGTTGGTTGGAGGGTCTTTCACTTGTCTAATAATTATAACCCCCAATTGAAATTATTCAGATCGACAGATTTTTAATTTCTCTGGATTGGGAAGAGCATTTCCCAGATTTGATCTAGCACCATCTTCCTCGAATGTTATTAGATCATTATCCCATTTTGCTTGACTGTGGAGGTTTGTCTAAAGGGTTGCTTTCTTGTAAATTTGAGAACATGTGGCTAAAAGCAGAGGGTTTTGTAGATTTGGTGAACAGAAGTGGGATTTGTATTAGGTTTTCGGTAATCCATGCTTTATTTTGGCTAATAAACTAAAATGGTTGGAACTGGATTTAAAATGTTGGAACAAGGAGGTATTCAATAATATCGAGGAGAGGAAGAAGTCCTTATTGGAGGAGTTACAATCTCTTGATTATTTAGAAGAGGAGAGACCTCTAGCAGAAAAGGAGAAAGTCAAGAGGGCCAAGGCGAAAGCAGATTCAGAGAATGTTGCTCTTTTGTAAGAGGTCAGTTGGAGGCAGTAATCTAGGCCGACTTAGTTAAAAGAAGGGGATAACAACACAGTTTTTTCACCATCTTGCCAACTCACAAGAGAAATAATTTTATCTCCAGTCTTTGTATAGATGGCACTGCTACCTTCGATCAAAAGGTGATCAATGATACAATCAGCCAATTTTACAAGAATCTCTTTAATGAAACTGTTCATTGGTGCCCCAAATTAGATGGGTTGGAGTTCCCCTTATTAGACTCAGCAAAAGCGGATTGGTTGGAAAGACTGTATCAAGAGGAGGTTCTTCAGGTGTTGCTTAGTATGGATGGTGACAAAGCGTCAAGCCTTGACGGTTTCACTATTCCTTTCTTTCGGTCTTGTTGGGCTAGAGTGAATGATGATCTTATACACGTTTTCCACAACTTTTATTAGCATAAGATGTTTGAGAAGAGCCTCAATGCTAATTTCATTGCTCTTATCCCTAAAAAGTTTGGGTAGTTGGAAGTAAAGGATTTTAGGACCAATCAACCTGGTAGGGATTGTGTATAAACTATTGGCTAAAGTCTAGGTTATCAGAAAGAAGCAAATGTTGGGTTCGCTCATTTCGAACACTCACTAATACATTTATAGGGGGGGAGACAAATTCAAGACTCAGTTCTCATAGCAAAGGAGTGTCTGGATAGCAGGTTGAAATTGGGAGTTCTAGGTATTATTTGTAAGCTGGACTTGGAGATAGCCTATGACCATGTCAACCTGGAGTTCCTCCTCTATCTCTTGGGGTGTCTTGGCTTCGGTTCTAAATGGAGGAAATGGATGTCTGCTTGTATCTCCACAACCCAATTCTCTATTTTGATTAACAGTAGCCCTCACAGTTTCTTTGACAGCCCTTAGGGCCTCCGCCAAGGGGATCATCTCTCACCTCTCCTCTGTGATTGTCATGCAGACTCAGTAGGATGCTCTCTAGAGCTATGATTGGTGGTTACCTATCAGGATTCTGAGAACCACCAATCAGGATTTTGTGTAAGCATTCAAAATGGGACCCCGTTGGAAACATTACACATTTTTTGCAAATGATACAGTCATTATGTGTGATGCAGATTGTGATCAAATCTATAATCAGGGTCACATTCTCTTGTGTTTTGAGGCAATTTTGAGCTTGAAGGTTAATCTTTGAAAATTGGTTTTAGTCGCAATAAGGAGGTATCGCATCAGGAAGAGTTGGCCAATATTCTCAGCTGCAACATCTCCTCTCTGCCCTTAATTTATATCGGACTTCCATTAGGTGCTTCTTTTAAGTCAAAAGCCATATGGGATGGGGTAGTTGAGAAATTGTTCGGAAAAAGATTTACTTGTCTCGGGGTGGTCGTCTTATCGTAATCAAGAGCATGTTATCTAGCTTACTCACTTCTTGTCCCTTTTTCCCTTACCAGCCAGTGTAAGTAGGAGGTTGGTGCATCTTCAAACAGACTTTCTTTGAGGTGGTCTAGGCGGTACTCCCAAGTTTCATCTAGTGAACTGGAAACTATATGCTCTTCACTTCCCAAGGGAGGGTTAGGAGTTAAAAACCTCATGTTGTTCAATAAAGCTTTGCTTGTTAAATGGCTTTGGAGATTCGTGAAAGAGGAGACTTCTCTATAGAGACAGGTGATTGTTAGGAAGTGCAGGGTCCACAGTGAGGTTTGGTCCACTGAAGAATCCCGAGGGCCTTATGGGGTATGCCTTTGGAAAAATACTAGGAATGGCGGGGGGAATCTTCTCCAATTTTGTGTCCTTCAGGGTTGGAGACAGCTATCGTATTCGGTTTTGGCACGATATTTGCTGTGTTGAAGATGCTCTAAAATCCTCTTTTCCAGAACTGTATGTGATAGCTAGTGACAAAGAGGCCTTGGTGTCGGATTACTTGGAATCCTCCGGAACATCTATTCGTTGGAATCCGAGTTTCATCAAGGCAATCTAGGTTTGGAGTTGGAATCTCTGGATTCTTTCCTCACTTAGTTATACTCCTCAACTACCCATCCCGGGGAAGTGGATAGGTATGGACCCCAGCCAACAAACATGACTTTGAAGTGAAAAGCTATTATAACGCTTGAAAGATCGGAGAGTCATGCTCGTTTCCTTTGAAAAATGTTGGAAGGTTAAGGCCCCCGCCCATTGCGTTCTTTACATGGACGGCAGCTTGGGGTAGAATCCTTACGATTGAATCTTAGAAGGCAAGGTTTTACTATTGAATCTTAGAAGGCAAGGTTTTACTATTGTAAATTGGTGATTGGTGTTGCCTTTGCAAAAAGAATGAGGAGACCATCAAGCACCTACTCATCCATTATGAGTATGCTAGCGATCTGTGGCACTTTGTTATTAACTTATTCGGAGTTTCGTGGGTGATGCCTAGCAACATTCAAGAGCTTTTACATTGTTGGAGGACTCAAGGGCGGGAATATCCCATTGAGGCTTTTTGGAAGTTATTCCGGTGTTCTTAACGTGGAGCATTTGGAGAGAAAGGAACTAGTGTTTATTTAAGGATTGCGAGTCTACTGTGCTTAGTTTAAAATTCTCTTTTTTTAGATCTTTCTTGGGTTGGGCAATAACCTATGTTCAAAATTTCTAATCTTCGAATATTTTAGATCTTGTTAGCTTTTTAGTTTCCGGACACCTTTAGGATAGTTGTTTCTCTTCTATACTTTTCGTGTACGAGGGCTTTGCCTTTTCATTTCAATAAATGATTATTCATAAAAAAAAATAAATAAATAAAAAAAATTGATTTACGGATTTTCACAGGTACACTGGAAGAGGCCTTTTTCTGGATCCTCCTACAGTCTACATGTGCAATGGTGTATGGAATCTTTCCTTGCCTGAAGGGTTGTGTTTTGGGAATCCAAAGCTTGAAAATATAGGTAAACCTTTTCTTAGAAAAAAATTATTTGTGTCTACTGTTATTGTTCATTGTCATTTAGGTACCTTTTTAACTTTATTTGACATGTTTTACAGCCTTCAGTTCGCGTGATGAAATTTTTCATAAGATAAGGGACAATTCAGATCTTGCTGAAATTTATTCATCTTATATATCACAACAATTATCGCAATATTCAGGATCAGGAGGGTTTAACCATATAGGAGCACTGATTTTGGAACCAGGCAAGATAAGTTATATATTGTTATTCTGTTTCAATTTCTTTGGTCTGTCTATGGCAAATTTTCATTTTAGTTTCTTATACATTTGGAAACTGAAAGTAACTTTTGAAAGAAGTTCATTCTATATTTGGAAAGTTGATGCTTCATTACGTGAAAAAGGATCTATTGAGTCCCATTTCCGACTCAACGTCATCTTCTGCATTTCATTCTATAAAATGCAGCTTTGGGGGCTTTTGGTCCTTTTGGGCCTCCTTTGTTGGTTTCGCCCCCTGAAAAGTCTTGCTCTAGATGATTGGCTAACTGATCTTCTAACTTATCATATTCTTTGGTTATTGGACAAAAGTGCAAGTGAATTGAAGAAAGCAATAACCAATTCTTGCCTGGTTGAATTCTGTATAGGGTCCTCTAGAGTTGAATTCTAAGAGAAAATATATGAAATTTTTAAAACAATCCAAATAAAAATCTCATTAAGCTTATTAATTTAGATACTTATTCTTATATATTCAGTAGTCCGCTAATTAATGTTGAATATTGCACATGTTGCAATAATTTCTGATTCGTTTGCAATTTTTTTTTTTCTTTTCAAAAACTATGAGTACTTCACCACACTCAATTTTATGTGAATTTTCCAAAACTTTGCTATTGCATTGGCTTCTCTGATTTTTCATCTCCTGATTGTAAATGCGATTTTTTGGTATAACCGTATGTAGGGACTTTCTTGGCATTAATGAATCTATAGTAGTATACTTTTTGCTATATTTTGCTATATTGGTATCAATGAATGTTAGACCTGTACTCTGGACTGTGCACTCATACAATGTGTTCAGTATTGGTATTTCTGATCTGGATGAGATCATGTACTATCATATGCCTATTTTCTGCTGGCATACATGCTCGTTCTTGGAAACTGTGCAATTTTCTCATTCAATGGTTCCGACTGTTCTATAGTTATACTAGCTGCTGGAGGAATGCATATGGTTGATCCACTTTTCCAGCGGGTACTTGTTAATGAGTGCCGAAGTAAAAAAATTCCAGTTATCTTTGATGAAGTTTTTACGGGTTTCTGGCGTCTGGGAACAGAGGTTGGTTGCCCTTTAGTGTCATTTAATTCTCTCTTTTTTTTTTTTAAAAAAAAAAAGAAAATCTTCTTTTTCTTTTTAGATCACTTGATCCGGAAATTGTTTTTCTTCTGGCAGACTGCAGCAGACCTACTTTGTTGTGTACCAGATATAGCCTGCTTTGCGAAGCTGATGACTGGTGGGACTGTACCCTTAGCTGCCACATTGGCAACAAATGCTGTATTTACCTCCTTTATTGGAGACTCAAAGGTAATTTATTATGCTGGCTTTTCTTTTGTTTCTTTTTTATTTTCATGTGTCAGTTACGGGTCTTCATATGAAAGACAATATTATGTAGGAAGTTGAGATATTGGCTTCTGGTGGTATGGTCTTGGCTGCCACATTTGTTGCCTTTGATGTTCATCTTTGCATTTCATCTAGAGTCAAAATATTGTAATAGGACTGACAGGGACTGGTAATAGCAATGCTAGGACACTTTAGGGTGAATCTGTTTGTATGCTGTAAAGTTTTAGTCAGATAGAGATATTTTGTTGGTGTATTCTTACTTTATAAAGTCCTTTTTCTTGGTGAATCTGCCTTTTTTTTTCCGAGTATTTTTTGATACATTATTACCTAACAAAGAGAGGTCCTATTTTGGCTGTCAAAGCAGGATTATGCTTTCAATAATTTGGTACATGGTATTAATGTGTTCATTTTAACTTACTGCATTCAAGTAAACCAACAAAGAGAGGTCCTATTTTGGCTGTCAAAGCAGGATTATGCTTTCAATAATTTGGTGGCATTGTATAAATGTGTTCATTTTAACTTGCTGCATTCAAGTAAACCAAACTTTGAGGTAGTCTGAGTTTTTGTTTTTTTTAATCAAACGAGGGGTAGTCTCTGTATATTTAGTTGAATTTTGGTAATTAAATAGAGGTTTAAAATACATTTATACTTTAGAGGATTTTTAAATGTTAACTTAGCACTCTTCAGTCTTCAATACTTACCAGAAACATTTAATGGTCTTTTGTGTTTTACATATATGTATTACTTCTTATGCCAGAAGCTTGTTCTTGATGCCAATTCACTTTAGCTCTCTGTAGGATCAATTTAAATGGCACCACCATTAAATAAGTGAGTTTGAAGCTCGCTGATAGCAGAGCCAGTCTCAAATACTACTGAAATTGTAGAAATTTGTGCTCAAATGCTCAATCAAGTTCCCACATTCCAGATTGACAATCTGATATTACTTGTATATCAGATAAATTTGATTTTCTATCCATGTTTTAATATTTTTATGGATTCAGGTATTGCAATTAGGGGAAGCAGCTTTATGATTTTTCAGCTCAACTAGGTCCTTATCTAAACTAATTAGGGTAAGCTTCATAGATCGTTTTCTCAACACAATTAAACTAATGATGGTGGACTTCTCATCGTTTTCAAGGCTCCCTAAGCTTCATTTTGCCTCGCACACTTAAGGCCTTGAAAGCTGATTTTAAGAGTCTGGAATGAGCAGGAGTTTGGTAATGTGGAAAACAATATATATATATATTGGATGAATTATGAGTTCTTGATGGGTTGGAGGAAGAGAGAGCTTTATGTGATGAAGAGAAGCTAAGGAAAGACAAAGTTGTTAGTGATTTGGAGAGGGCTACCTTATTGGAGGAGATGAGTTGGAGGTAGAAGTCAAGGGCGCTATGGTTAACATAGAGAGACAAATGCATGATTCCATCGACTAGCTAACTTGAAGAAGAGAAGCAACTCCATTGACTCACTGTTGGTAAATGGCTTAATAACTTCCGATCAAACTGAGATAAGGGAACACATTGTGCAATTCTATAGTAGATTGTTTGCTGAACAGTTTAGTTGGCGGCCCAAGCTAGATGGCCTTGCTTTTGATTTCATTGATGAGGAGGAGGGTATTTGGTTAGAGAGATTGTTTGAGGATAGTGAGGTCCTTGAAGTGGTGAAAGGTATGAACAATGATAAAGCGTTTGACCCTGATGGTTTACTATGGCATTCTTCCAAGCTTGTTGGGATATGAATAAGGGTTGTAATCGAGTCGAGTCGAGCTGAGTTGAGCTTCACAATTTCAAGACTGACTCATTTATGAGGATACATATTCGAGTTGAGCTCAAGCCGAGTTATGAAATGTGTGTTTAAGTTCAGCTCGTTAGAAACTTGGGCGAGCTCGAGCTCAAGCTTGAGCCAATGATAATGCTATTCAAACCGAGCTGGGTACTCGATCGAGCTCGAGCTAGGCTATTAAATTTTTTAATGTGTGATCCAAGCAAAGTTTAAGTCCAAGTTTTTGAACAACCTCTATACATTTATCTAAAATATAAATATATAATATGTAACTATATAAGGCATATTATACAATATAGTATATAACTATAGTCTATAGGTAACATTAATTGGGAGCGGAATGATAGAACTTTTGAGGATCAAGAAAGAACGCTCAAGGAACTAAAGTCTTTCTTCTTTTTTTCCTCTTTTTTTCCCTTTAGTGATAAGCTTTAATGACTTTCTTGTTCTTTTCTCTTCCCCTAATGAGTCTTGACTCTTGTATACTTCCTGTGTACCAGGGCTGCGCTTTGCGCTTTTAATGATATTTTTACTTACTTATATAAAAAAAAAAAAAACATATTAATAGAATATTATTATATATAATTATAGAGTAGAAACTATAGTATATGTATAATGTGAGCAAATTGTAAGTCTAGTCTACTATATATAGCTAATTAATTATATTATAAGTATAGTATATAACTATTGTTAACCATGTACGACATGTCATATATATAGTTATATAGTTATATATTAACTCTTTAATATAGTTATGTTGTTATATACAAACTATATATTAATAACTTAATATGTTAGTTTATGAACTAACTAGTTAGTATGTTAGTAATAGATATACACACACATTGATACATACATTCATAGTAATACTATTATATATCAAAGTATTATAATTACTATGTAATACTATATTTACTTAATTAGTATAGTTAGTTACTTAGGAACTAACTATATATATATTAATCAAAGTAGCGTATATACTATATGTAACTATTGAACTATACTCGCGAGCCTTAAACGAGCTAGGCTTGGGAGCCTCTATCGAGTTCAGTCGGACAAGTCGGGTATGTATTATTTACTAATCGAGCGGGTTTTTACAGTACCAAGCTCGAGCTAAGGTCAGGTTTTACCAAGCGAACTATTGAATGGACTGGTTTATTTACAACCTTCATGTGATTAAAGATAATATTATGAGGGTGTTCTATGTCTTTCATGCTAGAAGTAAGTTTGAAAAAAATCTTAATTCGCCTTTCATTGCTCCCATTTCGAAGAATCCGGAGTTGTCAATGTTAATGATTTTCGACCCATTAGTCTAGTGAGTGGATTTTACAAGATTATTGCCAAGGTCCTAGCCATTAGGTTGAGAAGAGTTGTCGAGAATATTATTTCAAAGCTTCAGAATGTGTTAGGTAGGCAAATCTTAGACTCCGTTCTTATAGCTAATAAATGCTTGGATAGTAGGATCAGATGTGGGGAGCTAGGTGTGCTTTGCAAATTGGATATTGAGAAGGCTTACAATCATGTCAATTGGAAATTCTTCACCATGGATAACCTAAGAAAGGAGCATGTTATTATAGTTGATTGGTGTTTTATGTGTAAGAAGAGTAGGGAGTTTGTGGATCATCTTCTACTCCATCGTGAGATTGCTAGTGCCTTATAGAGTGCTATTTCCAGTCGTGTTGGGTTAGCTTGTGTTATGCCTAAATGAGTGGTTGACTTTTTTGCTTGTTGGAGAGGGTTGTGTGGCGGTCCTCAAAGTGTAGCAGTGTGAAAGATGGTTTTTTTTTTTTTCTTTTGTAGTGTCTTTGTTTGGAGAGGAAAGAAATTAAAGAAGTTTTAAAGACTACGAGAGGACGGTAGTGGAATTAAAGTCTTTCTTTTTCAAAACTTTTTACCACTGGACATTTGTTTTAAACTATCTTAATTTGCTTAGTTTTCATGATTCTCTTGACCTTTTTATTTTTTTCTATCTAGGTGTATCTCTTATATATTTCCTGTGTACCTGGCTTGCCCCTTTTGTGCTTTTTAATGATATTTCGATTACTTTATATATATATATGCCTTACTTTTCTGTATTGTAACATATCTGAACTGAGTTTTTTCTTTCTTTTTCTTTCCCTAGAAAAAAAATAGTAATTTAATAAGTACAAAATAACAATGCAATCATAAAAAGATCAAATTTCTTACTTAATGAATGTCTTTGTTTTTTTTGTCATTGCTTTCCCCATTTCTGCTCTTTATAGCTTTCAGTTGATGTATTTGTGGTCGTTGTACTCTGAAAATCCCAAACACCACCTGTGTCTTAGAATCTGTGTTCTCCTTAGTTGTGTATACTTTTTTTCTAAACAGATCTCCTGATACTATTTAAATGATAATTAAAGTTCTAAGTTCTCTTCATTCTGGTTACAGCTCAAGGCCCTTTTGCATGGACACTCATACTCTGGACATGCTATGGGGTGCACAGCAGCTGTTAAATCCATAAAATGGTTCAAAGATCCCCAGACAAATCTTAACATCACTTCTGAAGGAAGGTCGCTTAGGGAGGTATGTTGATTATTATTATCATTACTTTTTGGGATCTTCGATTTTACAAATCTTCCTTTAGCATCAACAGTACAAATTTACAAATGGGGTGCTTCAGGCCCTCATTTTTTAATGTATATAATAAATAATCACTGTGCTGTGCATCACTCAACCTTATATGGTTTACAATAATCATTAAAGCCAATTATTCATAAAAATAAAAAATCATTAAAGCCAATGGTCTTTGGACCAAATGGTATTTCCTTCCACCCACAAAGAAGGGTAGCAGGGAAAGATTATGGTTCGATCCTGTACTGGTATGTGAGTTGTATTTACCTATCAATACATTCATTTACACACCCAAACATAATCAGAATAGATTTTTCGATCCAGAAATTAACTGTCTAATGATATTCACTGGTTCTGTGTTCAAAGGTTCAATGCTTTCAGTTGCAATGATTAAATATTCAGTTTGCAAATAAGAAAATGCTTCATTAAGATAGTTTCTTTTCCCTTGCTAGTTCTCATTAGAGTACAAGAGATGGTACAACCTCATATTTTTAGTATATAAATCTACCTTAATTTTACCAATTACATTCTGATAGAAGTTTCAACTATGGAACTTGAAATATCTCCAGCTTCAATTACAACATGTAGAGAAGCCCTGAATTAGTTCTAAAGTCAGCTTCAATTACAATGTGTAGAGAAAGCCCTTAATTAGCTTTAAAGTAAGTCCTTGGGAGCCCCTAAAATAGACAATTTTTTTCTTTTTTTTTTTGACAAGTAATCTACAAATAAGTACGGTGTGTGCTAGGTGAAGAGTTCAAACATCACTTGGTTAGCTGATCCAAGGTGTGCATAGGTTTGGGAATTCGAAACTTGCTTGTGTTCAATCGTGCTCTCTTAGGTAAGTGGATGTGGCGCTATGGACTTAAGAGGCAGATTTGGTGGAGAGTAGCGGTGGACTCTAAATTTGGCAGTTCATGAGGCGAGTGGTGTTCTCTTGAGCCTTTTGGAGCGTTTGGGGTGGGGTTATGGAAGAATATTAGGAAAGGTTGGAGGAAATTTTCGTGTAATACCAAATTTGAGGTGAAAGATGGCTCCAAGATTAGATTTTGACATAATTAGTGGTATGGGGATGTGGTCCTAAAGGAGGCTTTTCCAATTTTATTTGGTATTGCTCGTGAGAATGATGTCTTTGTTACAGTTCAATTGGAGTTTTATGATGGTTTCAACCAATGGAATGTGAGTTTTCTTATAGCGACTCATGATTGGGAGGTGGATGTCTTTGCATCATTTTTCCAGTTGTAGTCAGTTAGAGTAAGACAAGGAAGTGAAGATAAGCTATGGTGGGTCCCTTCCAAAAAAGGGTTGTTTAAGGTTAAATCATTCTATTGCTCCTTGGTTTGTAGTGAAGGATGCCACTTTCCTTGGAAGAGTGTGTGGCGGACTAAGGCTCCTTTGAGGGCGGCCTTTTTTGCATGGTTGGCGATTCTAGGTAAGATCCTTACCATGGATAACTTCAGGAAGCGGCACGTTTTTGTGGTGGACAGATGTTGCATGTGTAAGAGGAATGGGAAGTCCGTTGATCATCTTTTTCTTTATTGTGAAGTGGTTTATGCCATTTGGACTGCCTTTTTCAGTTGTTTTGGATTGCCTTGGGTTATGCCTAGAGGTGTAGGTGATTTGTATGCTTGTTGGTGGACCTCTGGTAGCCCGCGGAGTGCTGCTATGTGGAAGATAATGCCTACGTACTTTTAATGGTGTTTGTGGAGGGAAATGAATGACAGAAGTTTTGAGGATTGAGAAAGGACTTTGAAGGAACTTATTCTTCAAAACTTTGTGTATGTGGACAAGTGCTTAAGTGTCTCTTTTGTCGATTAGTAAGTTAAAATAGAGAAACTTATTGAGGCTGTTGTTTATGTTAAGTTTCATTACATCAATGTTATCTGTAATGTCAAGTTCAAACTCTAATGGATGTACTCATCAATCATATTTAATTACAACAGTTATCTATCAAGCTGACCTTCCATGACCATATTTGCTTCCCCCCCCCCCCCCGACCAAAAAAAAAAAAAAAGACCAAAACACCCTACACCTCATCTTAATAGGTATACCATATGTCTGTCTGATAACTATCAAATTCCTTTTTGTTCGCCTAATAGTGATCATGCTTAAATAATTTTTACTTATGGGAACCATAAATCCTTTTTTTTTTTCAAATACTTGCAGTTATGGGATGAAGACTTGGTGCGACAGATGTCATCAATTCCTGCAGTTCAAAGAGTGGTTGCATTGGGAACTCTCTGTGCCTTGGAACTCCGAGCAGAAGGCCATAATGCTGGGTATTGTCTGATCAGCTTCTCTGAATTATTTTTAAGTGTCATCTTCTATCGACTGTCATTGTAGCTCTGCATGCACTCTACAACACTTCCCAACTTGTAAGCTGGAATGTTTCAATAAGAAAGTTATGTCCTAAAGAAATTCTTATTTGAAGCATCTTGTACTTGTGCAACTTCCTTATGTTGTAACCATATAGGCAGTACACTGTGGTTCTTTATGGTTCATGGTAACCCTGAACTCATTAGTAGGATTATCCAGATCAGGCAAGTACAAAAATTTGAGCTTCTCTCTGTCTTGAACAGATTATGCCATATCCCTCTAAAAAAAACAAAATTAGGAAAGAAAGAAAGAACTTCTAAGAAGACATGCTACAGTTGATTTTAGCTAAGGCAAACTGGCCAAGAGAGGCATTGCCCTATTCCTATTGTAACAAACACTTACCTTTGATCTGGTTTTCTATTCTTTGTGACTTGATCTTCCACCAAAGGGCTTGCACGACTGCTTTTGTGCTGGTTCACAGTTCCTGCATCTATAGTTTAATGTTTATTCCCTCGTTCAAGAAGTTTTGCTCTAAGCAGGCGTCTTTTACAGGTATGGATCGCTATTTGCGGGCTATCTTCTTCAGAAACTCCGCGAAGATGGTATTTACACGAGGCCCTTGGGCAATGTCATATATCTCATGTGCGGCCCCTGCACATCTCCAGAGAGCTGCAGCCAATTACTTGTCAAACTTCACACAAGACTTGAAGAGTTTTGCCAAATTAAGGAGTAATACAAAATTCTGAGTTATAGTAATTTGAAAGCTATTCTAAATTCTTCTCTTTTATGCGCCCGTGTAGAGTGCCGGGGCTTCTTTTTGATAAGGATTTACAATCATCAATAATTCTTATTTATAAGGATCTATAATAATTGATAATTTTGTTGTGAGATCAAAGAAAAATGGTAAGATAAGATAGAGAGATTGCAATATATGAAACTAGATCTTCAGGAACTATATTCTCTCTCCTTTTGTTGTGTGTTTTTCATGCTCATCAGGACTCCCTTCAAGAGGTTACATGAATGTAGTAGGAATTCCCAGGGATTACATTAATGTATTAAGAATTGCAAGGGATGAAAACTAAATGGTCATCCACCTAATACATGAATGCATTTATAACACTTCCCCTTGGGTGATTACACATTAAAGTCCTATTTGGTTTGCAGAATAGACTATTGAAATGGAATGACTATTCTTATGGAATAACCATTCTTTTATTTGATAAAGGTTTATTCCCACGGAATAACTATTCTCTTACGAAGAGGAATAACAATTCCTCCAAAAAATGAAAAGAATAGCTATTCTTTGAGGGATTGAGAACATTTTTTTTAAAAAAAAAAATCATTTATTTTTAATTTCTTTCTAATTTTTTATTTATTTTTTTATTTTTTTAAAAGTAAACCCTTGAATTTTTGTTGGTAGCCGACCACAACAATGAGCACGGGGGTGGTCGAACCACCCTTGAAGATCCTCATAGTGGGTCTCCAGGGGTGGTGTGACCACCTTGGTGCATTTGGGGGTGGCCTAGCCACCTCCAATTGGACTCGGGGGTGGCCGCGACCACCCCCAAGCGTCATCGTAGACATTCAAGGCCAGCACCCGACAGCACTAGGGATGGCCGCACCACCCATTGGGGTGGTCTTGGCCACCCTTGATGGCTTCGGGGGTGGCCGAAGTGGCCGCACCACTTATTGGGGTGGTCAGCTGCCCACTAAATTTTTTTTATTAATTTTTTTTTAATAATTTGAATTAAAAAAATAATAATAAAGTTGAGTCTTTTTAGTAATTTTGTTTCAATTCCAATTTGAGCATATATACCAAACCAAGGAATATGAATAACTATTTTATTTCATCCTCATTCATTCTCAATAATAGTTATTCATTTTTTCTAATGAAATGCACATTCCGCAAACCAAACAAGGCCTAAGGTTACGTTTGGTATGTAGAATGACTATTCCTTGGAATAATCTTTATTAAAAACAGAATAAGTGGAATAAAATAGCCTTGGTGTTAAAGTATATATTTTTTTTAATATTTGAAATAGTAATCCCCATAACCATGAAGTAATGATTATTCTTTAATCATTCAATTGAGAGAAATAATTATTCTATCAATTTAAGGAATATACATTCTCTCATGGTTACAGAATAGCTATTTTAAAACTAATCCATTTTATTAATTTCATTCTTAATAAAAGTTATTTCAAATAATAATCATTTCGCTAATCAAACATAACATAAGAATATGCCTTGTTAAAACTAGAGGTGGCAAAACGGGTTGGCGTGTCGGGTTCGGGTCGACTTGCTTGACCCGCCAACCTGTTAAGGCCAAACACAAATACGACCCGTTTAATAAACGGGTTGACACGAACACGACCTGTTTAATAAGCGGGTTGACACGACACGACTCACGATTTTAACGGGTTGACACGACGACCCGTCTGACCCGTTTAGTTGACAGGTCATAACGTGTCGACCCGAGTTGTCTAACACGATTAGGTATTCGGGTCAAGTTTATCCAACCCAACTCGACATGAATTGATACGACTCGGATTAAGTAAGTTTTAATTTTTTTTTTAAAAAAAATCAATTCTTCATATATATATATTTTCAAAAGTTTTTCATAGTCCTTCATTTGGAAAAACACAATCCAATATTCTTTTTATTGAAAAGTTTATCAAGTAATGCAATTTCAAAAGGAAATCAAATATTCAAAAGTCCCAACATATGGCCCAATCACCTAATTGGATGATTTCTAACTATCATCTATACATATTGCATATCATGAGATAATGCTAAATAAGAGGCATAGTATTAACAAAACAACAATTTTAACTATTATCTCATCTATATTTCTAGATATCATCTCATCTATATTCCTAGCTATCATTGCATATTATATTCTCTAGTTAATTATTTACACATAATTGCAGTTCATATTCTTAGCTATCATCGACACAATTCAAAGGGAAGTAGGGCTATAAAGTTATAAACTATACATCTCCAAAACAAGAGTGAAGAGTCCAAAAAAAACTACTACAAAAAATTGTTTTCCAGGAAAAGTCAGCAAGGAATATTAACAGAATTAGCTCTAGATGAATTTGAAATGTCCTTTGAATTGAGATCCGTTGCCAGAAATTCTTCTTCTAGCTCATCCAACGTCATTTGTGTGTGTTCTACATCAAAAGTTAAGAAGAATTAGCGTTATAGTGTAGTAAAAAAATAATACAAGTTAATACTGAAATTAAATATGAAGATAACTAATATTACCTTACTTTTCATATAATCAATTTCTAGTACAAACTAGAGCCTCAACAATATCAGGCTTGAGTGAACTCCTATATTGATCAATCACACGTCGACTAACACTAAAAGTGGATTCTGAAGCAACAGCAGAAACTGGAATATTCAAAATATCACGAGCCACAGTAGCTACTTCAGGATGACGAAATTCATTTCCTTTTCAAAATGAAAGAATGTCAAATTCTGCATTTCTAGCCACCTTAGTTTCATTCAAATAAAGTTTTAATTGACTCTTTCTTGGTGTAACATTCACCCCTTTAAATAAATCATAGCCTTACATGAAAAAAAAGAAAGAAAGAGAATATAAACATAATTTACTAAGTGGTTAGAAGTATATATACTAATAATATCATATAAATTACTAAATAAACATATTATTTTACTTTCATCAATTCGCTAGACGACTTGCTAGATTGTTAGATTGTTGGAAATTAATGTGTTTTTCAACAGTTATGGTTGTTGGACTTGGAGTGGTAGATAAAGAACCATTATATTCCGTAAAAAGAGAGAATAATTTCTCGTGAACTTGCAAATACTCTCTAGATTCAAGAACTCCATAAAGCCTCATATAGATGTAATTTACAAAGTTAAGCTTGAAATGAGGATCTAAGATAACTGCTATGGCCAATACTACACTAAATTCTGACCAATATTTCTTAAATTTAGAGAGCATTTGAGTGCCATTGATCTCTTATACATATCTTCGCTATCAAGTTGTTCCTTCAAGGTCACATAAATCGTGGAAACAACGGAAAAGTACAAGTTGGCTGTGAGATACTTGGTACCAAAAAATTCACAGGTAACAGTGTAAAAGAAAGCAAAAAAAGGACTAATATCATTCACCTTTTCTCATTTAAGTGCAGTAGGACAATGCTTAAAGTTTGAATCAGTCATCTCTAAACTAAAAGCACGACGAAAATGAATAGCATTCTCAAGCATAAGATATGTGGAATTCCATCTGGTTGGCACATCTTGTCTCAGCCATTTTTTATTATCTAATGACATTTTATTCACAGCCTGAAGAAACCTCTGTTTTTTCACTTGTGATCTTCTAATATATATAATACTATCACGAATCTTTTGGATAGCAGTCTTGATCTCTTTTTAAACTATCTTGCACTATCAAATTAAGAATATGTGTACAACAACGAATGTGAAAGAACTCACCAAAACAAACAATGGCTCTCTTAATGTTCAATTGTTGTGTTTAATAAATCAACAACTACATCATTGGCAGAAGTATTATCTAATGTTATAGAAAAAAACGTTGATTTCAATCCCCTACTCTTATAACAAATTATACATTTTTTCATACAAAGATATACCATTATGTGGTGGGGGCATGAATAAAAAGTTCAACACTCTTTTATGTAAGACCAATCTTTGTTAACAAAATGTGCTGTGAGGCACATATACCCATCAATTGTCAAAAAAGTTCACAAATCAGATGTTAAACAAATCTTCCCTGAACAACCATCTAACATAGATTTAACCTTTTGTTTCTCCCTTAAATATAACTTAATCACATCAGCCTTTGTAGTATTTCTAGAGATAACTGGTATATCACTACGCAAGTATTTCATTATTTCTCTCACACCATCATACTCAACATATCGAAAAGGCAAGTCATGCTTAATAATTAAAGCAACCAATAATTCTCTAAATCTTTTAGGACAAAATTTAGAGGCACTTATTGACATAGATCTCTCATTTGCAGATATGAACATGTGCCCAATATCATGAGTGCTACTCAACTGGCATTTTTTTTATGTGATTCCTTAGGTTTCCAGTTCCATATGAACTTTCAACAATGTATGTAGTATCACATGCCTTGCATTTTGCTCGTAGTTTGCCGTTAGGTTGACATGTACTAGGAAGATAATCAAAATAATTCCAAACTTCTGAGGTTTTCCTACGTTTTAGATCTTCTTTTTGCAACTTTGAGCACCCTCCATACAAATAGAAGGTTCTTCTGTTGAATTTAATTCAATCAAATCATCATTTTCTTTAACAAGATTTTTCAAAGGTACTTCGTTACTTATCTACACAAATCATTATTCATTGAATCATCATTAGTAACTTAGTTCATGGTAGGTAATACATAAAATTTAACGTAATTTGGAATGCTAATAATCTTACTTGATACATGTTTGGACACCGTTAATAAGTTAATGAAGCTCCTAACTCCTAAGTTCAAAGTTCAAAGTTCAAACCCCAGCTTTACTTCGGATAAATGTAAGATTAAAATTGTATCTAATAAAAATATTCAAATACAAAAGGTAAAAGTATGCTGAGAAAAGATGAACAACGTTGATATGATAATGAACCAGTAGCAAAAGACCCAAAAGACTACTACATAGTCAACTTCAAACAATGATGTCATAAAAATTATGAGAGAACCCATCAAAAATAATTTTAAGAATTATAATTGTCTCAAAGCTGATAAAAACTTCCTGACTTTGCTTGAGAATAAAATTTCCAAAATTTGGAGTATAGTTTTCATAAATCCTTTACTTAATTGTTGACAAGTAGAATATAAGCAGGCTTAAAAAGAACAATATCTTGAATTGAAAAAAAAAAAAAAAAAAAACCAATTTCAAATAGCTATACAGATTAAAATGTTTCTTAAAATATTAAATATGGAAAACAGAGAATGACATTTCTTAGTTTCTTAACTTTCAATTCTCCATGTGTTTCTTTTTAAATATTTTACAATTTGCATAAGAAATTTTGATTCTTTTTAATTATGGTAGGAGTACATTTTGTGTGTGAAAAAAGAAAGACAATTGAAGGCATTCGGACCTTAGTAGTTGATAGAGATCCAATTATTTTATATGATTCAAATTGTATAACCGTATAAGCTTCAGAAATGGATATTAAATATATACAATTTAACCCAATTTCTTCCACGTACAACAATAGTCAATAGGTTATAGGTGCAATCTTTTGCACCTCTTTCTATTTTCAATTTTTCATTATTGTCTTAAATCTTAATGATAATAGACAAGTTTTCCGATTTAAAGCCCCAATTAGCCATTAACACAACAAAACAATAAAAGCCCCAAAATTCCAAATACAAACCCTAAATTCGAACCTCATCAAAAATTTTACAAATCATCATAATTTAGAGCTTCAAATCCAATTGGTATAAAGAAAATCAAAAGAAAATGTTAGATTTTACCTTTCTAACTTCAAATGGTGGAACCTCCAACTTGGATTCACTTTCTTTTTCATGTTGAGACGATGGCATTGAGAGAGAGCTACAGGCTACAGGCCTACGGCGTTGAGAGAGAGAGTTACGGGCTACGGCATCGTCGGTGTGCCGCGGTCGTGCTGTGTGGTAGGGGACTAGGTCTGGGCCGTGCATCGTGCATGACTGCGTGAGGGAGGTGAAACACTGAAACTTGAAACGTGAAGTGAAAGTTGTGAACTTGTGAAACACTGAAAGTCTAAAAAACGATAAAATCGTGTTTAGGTTAGGTTAGTTTTAGTGTTTTACTTTATAAGCTTTTTTTTTTTTTAATAAAAAAAAAAAGGTTAACAAGTCAGCCGGGTCATTGGCGGGTTGACCTGGCTAACTCGATAACTAAACAGGTTGACCCGTTTATGACCCAAACCCAATAAACCCCAAACCCAAACCCACTATCTTCGTGTCGTATTAAAAATTGTCACCCCTAGTTAAAACCTTGCCAAGAAAATCCTAATGGAAAAAAAAATGTAGCGAAAGAAAAAGAGTACAATATTCTCGTGTGCCTTTGAATGCTTTGGGATTGCATAATTAGAACCTTGAAATGGAAAACTCTGGTAAAAAACCTTAGCTAAGGAAAAAGGGTACACTTCGCATAATCATCGACTCCATCTCATAAGTGTGCAAGAGTTTTGATTGTTTAAGTTGAAAGATCTTTGAGTCGAAGCATTTCAATTTTGTGCACTAACTTCTTTGAAGATCCTGGGCCAAATAGCCACCCCTAAGGAGTTTTTTGTTTTTTTGGGGGGAGGGGGGTTCGACCACCCCATCCGGCCAGAATTGGGGTGGTAAGGTTTTTTTTTTTTTTTTTTTTTTTTTTTTTTTAAGGAAAGTGTTACAAAAGAGGATCTTTACAACTCTTGATTCGGAAGGAAGAGAGAGTGAGAGATCCTAAAAAAAAAAACAAAGCATCGAAAAAGGGGTGGGCTTCCTAAGAATAAACCCAAAACGAAAACAACAGTGTGAAAATACAAATAAATAGTAAGGAATGGGAGATACAAGTGTCCCGGCCCTCTCAATATGGCAGCATCTAGCGGTAACAGAAGTAAAAAGGGCACAGATTAAGGCGAACCTATCTGAATATCCACTTGGAAACAACAACCCCTGTAAAGAGGCTGAAGCTGTAGAAGCATTGTTAGAGTTCGATTTAGAGATTATAGAAAAGAGATGCACCACAAATCTAGTTACAAAAGTCTCCACTAAGCTAACAAACTATTGGAAAATAGGGAATAATAACCCAAACAACACAAAAAATAGCAAAATACAACACAAGCTATGAAAAAGCAAAACCACAATAGGAAAATAACAAACCACTCCTAAACAACAGCAGCAGTGGAAGAAAGTGGTGGAGTAGAGTGTCGGAGCGGCCACATGCTGAAGAAGAGGACCTACGCGCCGGCACGTGGAGGGGGTGCGGCGGCGCTGAAGAGAATGGAGGAGAGCGGGGAGGCCCAGGAACATGTTCTAGGGGCGTGTGAGAGAGCAAATCTGACAGAAATTCCTAGATCTGGCCATGAAAAATCAAACCCATGAACCTCTACAAATCCGAAAACTACCGGCAAGGGAGGGCGGAAAATGGAGGACGGACAGCATGACAGCGAGTTCTGGACCAGAGGCAGTAGCGGTTGAACTGCAAAGAAAGATGTTTGGGGGAAAAGAAAAACACTACAAAGAAAAAACAAGAAAACTCAAAAGAAAGAGGAGAGGAGGGAGGATGGATGGAAAGAAACCATCCCTCCTCCCTTGAGAAACCACCGGAAAAAGAGAGAGAACCTCACAAAAAGGTGGAGAATACCTTACTCTTCGAGAGAAGAAAGAGAGTAATTGCCAATTTTTAGAATCCTGGTTGGGGTACATTGCCAATGTACCCCTAGTGGGCCTTCTTCCATCTATGATGGATGAAGGTTTACCAAATGGTTAGGACATTATCAATTTTAACGGAGTGGTTACATTGAAAATTTCAAAAATTTGGTTGTGTATATTGTCAGTTTTTAAACATTAGAGGCAAAATAAAAAAAAAGTGGTACAACTTTGGCTAGAGGTAAAATATATTTTTCCCAAAAAAAAAAGAAAAAGAAAAACAAATATATTTAAAAGTAACATTCTAGACATAACATGATAAAGAAAATATGTTAATTGGTGCAGACATTTCCAACACCAATGAAATGATCAATTTTCCCGTTAGGACCTTCAAATGATCTAGTGGATCATTGTGATCAGCAAAATTCATTTAGACATTTATTCTTTCTCTTTTATGGAGGCTTGGTATAGGTTTACCATTTTTTTTTTTTAATTCAGGTTTACCAAATGTTTAAGCGTACCACAGGTCCTTTTATACCACACCTATGCATTTATCTTCATAGTTCTTTGCAGGTTTATTCTATAAACCATTGCTTTTATCTTGTTTCAATCCAATTTTTTCAGACATAAACTACAAGCTTTCATACTTGTAGCATTAATATGATAACATTTCAGTTCATATTAATTTCACATAGAGCATATTAGCCTATTAGGATATGTTTGGTACGCGGAATGACTATTTCAAGGAATAGTTTTTATTAATAATAGAATTAATAGAATGAATTAACCTTGGAATAACCATTCCGATAGCCATAAGAAAATGACTATTCCTTCAATTAAGGGAATAGTCATTCTTATCATCTTTGAAATAGCCATTTCGTGTACCAAACATAATCTTAGTGTTTTTTTTTTTTTGCTTACTTCAAAGAGTTTTCAGCTACTAGTTTTTGTACCCCATAATTAAAAGGACGGATTTTATATTTATTTCTAAAACAAATACTGACATAAATGAGTATTTTTTGTGGCCAACTCAAATTATTATAGGTGGGGGCGATTGTGCTGAACACACAAGTGGAGGGTGTCAATTTAACGTCTGCAGACTTAAATGATTGGACAAATGCTATACGACACCAACACTGAAAATTATGAATTTCTTAAATGGTAAGGCCAAGAAAATTGCTGGTCCAGTTGCTTTCATGTGCTTTTAATTTATGTTGCTTTTTGTCTGCTTCACTGCTCTGCTTTTATTCTTTTTGGGTCGTTTACGTTGTATGCTGCTCCACCTCTTTTGCGGCAACACTAAAAAGTGGAGAGGAGTTGTTCTTATCTTATCCTTAACGTACAGTATATATGTGTTTGAGTGAAGAGGGAGTCTTTTCGATCTCTCCATTCTGATTCAAACAGATCAAATTTAAAGTATGTTTGGAGATTCTTGGCCGCTTGATCGCATCATCAACTTTATAGGATTGATGTGATACGTAGCATTAGAACATGAGTTTGAAATGGATAGCTGTTGAATTTGATGTATTACTGTTCTTAGCATTTTTTTTTCTGTTATTTTTTTATTCACTTTTTAATATTGTGTTCTTTTACGAGTCAAAACTTCAATTCTAAAAAATAAGCTTGTTTCATTTAAACCCTATAAAAGTATAAATTCTTAACAATCTTTCTAAAACTAAACTTATCATCAGTTCCTTCTAAAAGTATTTGAATTTGTGCCGGAATTGAGAGGCATATAATTGATTTCTGTTTTATCTACATTCTATTTTTTGTTTTGTTTTGTTTATTATTTTTTGTGTGTATTAATGATCTTTGGTATGCTGGTACATTTAATTTATGACATTATTCAACTCAATTATCGTAAATAACCTATGATTGGAATGGATTCGTATCCTTGAAATTTTAAAGAAATTGTAAATTTTTAAATTATAGAATTTAGGTTGTTTCTTGGCCTCGAAATGCTTGAAAAATGCTACATATTAAAAATGTGGTATGTTATATATGCAGTCAAAAAATTTTTTTTTTGTCCTAAAAGACATTTTCTTCACTTTTGCGGAGAAGCTTATTCTTTAAAAAACCAAAAAGATAATTTTTGGCTCAAAACTTTTTTTACAACATAAAGAGCAAAAACATGATGAAAAGATATTCAATTTTTAATTGTAACATGTCACCTTTTTAATAGATAGCATTTTCTAAACGTTTTAATGTTTAAAAAGAGTATAAATTTCGTAATTTGAGAATCTACAATTATAGGGAATCCTTATCCGATTGAAATAGGATTCTCAATGATTATTGATGAGTATCAATGTAGGATCAGAATCTATTACAATTTATTTGAGATTGTAGATTCTTAGATTATATGAATTCAACCCGTTTTTTAATCAAATGAGGTGAAAAATGTTACCTATTAAAAATGTGGCATGTTACCGAAACAATAAAAAAAAAAAAATTTCAAAATGATTTTTTTTTTTCACTTTTAAAGAGACCCTTGTTTTTAGTAAACTAAAAAATAGTGTTTAACTCAAAAATTTTCTATGACATAAAGTGCAGATTATGATAAAAATATACTAAATTATCATTAATAATATGTTATCTTTTTAATAATTATTCCCTTCCATGCAAAAAAGTCTCAATTCACATGATCTAAGAATGTACAATTAAAATCCTTATCCGTCAATGTAATAATGTCATAATCCAGTTAAATAGTTAGGATTAACATCAATTAATGATAATAATAGAAAGTGTCTCTGGCCAAAAAGGAAAGAAAATTCGGAACAAAAATATAGACTGCCGTCAGCCTTAAAAATGGAAGTGACGTCAGTGAAACCTTATATTTTTGAGTGACGTGGCAAGTGCAACGTCCAGGATTTCATGCTACCTTGTCCTTCGGACGATCCTAAAGCAACGACCAATACGGGTAATAGATCTAGCACTGATCTACGAGAATCCATCCAGTGCTACACAGAACAAGCTGGTCTCACTTCCCTTTTTTAAAAGAGCGCGAGAAATCATAGAGGTGAAACTAAAAGGTCGTCTTTGTGAGTGGATACCCTTGACTGAAGAATGCGGACTACTGTGGTCTGAGATGCAGCTGATTATTCCACAGTTGATCTGAGAGTCGCCAGAATAGACTCGGATACAAAAGAAGTCTTTAAGACTTCAAACGTTATCACATTTTGCTTCCGATTTTCTCGCTCACCAAACACTCCCTACTTTTCTCACAGGTTTTCCCTCGCTTTCTCGCGCTCTAAGAAAAGTCTAGAAAGAAGGAATCTCTCAGCAAGTTTTTCCTTTTTGTTTTTCTTTTTGGGGAATCTATCTCTCTTTGAGTAATTTTTGTATGTCGTTTTTCATCAATAGATGTAAAATCGGGAGTTTTTGCAAGTTTAAATACGAGGAATTTGCGAAATCTGAGTTGAATTTGAAGCGCTTTGTAGATCTGTGGTGTAAAGTTGTGTTTGTGTGTGTGTGGAGTGGTAGTTAGGGTTTCTGAGTTTGGTTGTAATTTTGAGTTTTTTATTTGTTTTTAGTGAGTATGTTGTGGTTTTGGTGTGTTGCAGATCTGCGACGTGTGTGGGTGTAAATGCAGACTAGGTTTATGGAGAGGACCAAATCTATGAGTAGAGGAAAGAGGAGTTTGGAGGGAGGAGGAGGAGGAGAAGATGAGCAGCCGGAGAGGAAGCGGCCCGCTCTTGCTAGGTAAATTCTTATGTCTATTTGATTTGTGACTTGAATTGCTATGCTTGATTGGGATATCTTTGCTAATTTTTTCAATTGCTATGCTAATTGTGGATTGAATGAAGACTAGAATGTTGCTTAAGTTGAAGAATTCAATTGTTAAGATACGCAGAGTCTAAGTTTTTAAGTAGTTGGTCATGAAATAGTATCTAGTTGTTACTTAGGTGATCCAGAACTTGGAGTGGGCTTGCCATTTTAAAAGGAAGAGTTATAATTGCACTCAAAACTTTTTGTGGGTTGCATTTTAAGAAACTTAATAATGAAAAATAGGCTGCCTAATCATAAGGAAGGCTAATAGCTGCCCTCTGGAGGTGCATTATGTCATCACCACACATGCTACAGCCATGTCGTTCCATGCATCATCCCAAATTTATAGACAAAAGGACCTGCAGATGAAACCCAAATACGGTACCGTTTCAAGAGCAAAACTCTCTATGATAGGTTTCCCATCAGAGCAAGTTGCTAATTTGCTCTCATAATTGGGGTTTTCACCCTTCTGTAGTCATTCCATATGTCTAACTTCAAGTGTTTTGGTTGTTGAGGAAATTGAGATTTTATGGGAATTTTGAAAGGGGAGATACTTAAACATAATGATATGTGGAGTTTTTGTTTGGTTTTGGAAGATCTTGTTGTTGATCATGTTTGTCTAGTTTTTATGTGTTATTTGGTAGAAACACAAAAAGCTAATGGGAAATACATGTTTGTATGTTTATTTGCGTAAATAAACTGATAAATATGATGCAAACCTAGGTCCACCAATCACTGTACAAAATTGCTAGTTTTATAAATATCACATCTAAGATATCTTGTGTAAATGATAAATTTTGCATTTCATGACCATATAATGGTTTATTATAAATAATGAAGTTCATGTCTCGTGACTCATTCGGTTAGATTCTATATTTATGTAGCGAAAATCTTATTTTTTTAAGTACTATAATTTATTGTAATGCTAATATGCCTCTTTCCATTTTATTCTTTTTGTCCAACTTATTTAGTATTTGCATTTTCATTTAATTTAAAGTCAAATATATCATGCAGCGTAATTGTTGAAGCTCTGAAAGTGGACAGTCTGCAAAAGCTCTGCTCGTCTTTGGAACCTATTCTTCGTAGAGTTGTAAGACTTATGGCTTCTACACTCCATTTTCATACCAACTATTTTTTTTCTTCTGATGGGTTTGAATCAGCTACTTATTATGGTTCATCTCTTTAATTTGCCTAGCACGAACCTGCTATACACACCAATCATCACTAGAGCTTAAATCATCCTTTTGATGTTTCCTTAGTAGTATTAGTCTCTGTGGTCACCATTTTGCTACGGGTGTAGACATGACATTGTAGACAACTTGTCTTCTTGCTAATGAAGTTTCATATCTTTCCAAAATATAAATATTTCTTTGCTTTTGCACCTGTGCTTTGTTTTATTCATCTTGGTTGCCTTTTTATTAATTTCCTTTTTTTTTTCCTATTTAAATTTTGAATGCTTCAATCTGTTACTTCTTTTCATTTCATATGCTAATTTTCAGTTTTTTTTTTTCTTTCATCAGACTCATAGGTTATTAATGGGTCTATGACTTTTGTTATATAGAGATTTCCTCTCCAGAAAATGGGTCTATGACTTCTGATTCTACAGAAATAGGGGAGTATGTGGTGCAATTCTATAAGAGGCTGTATGCTGATCAATTTAGTTTGCGACCAAAATTGGATGGCCTCTCGTTTCTTTCCATTAATGCGGATGAGAGAAATTGGTTGGAAAGGGATTTTGAGGAGAATGAAGCATGGGAGGTGGTAAGGGGTTTGAATGGTGATAAGGTTCCAGGTCCTAATGGTTTCTCTACTAGAAGTGCTGGGAGGTTGTGAAAGAAGACATTTTGGAAGTTTTTAAAGAGTTTCATAGTCGAAGGAAGTTTGAGAAGAGTTTTAATGCAATGTTTGTCTCCCTTATCCCAAAAAAAGTAGGTGTTATGGACATTAAGGGTTTTTGGCCTATTAGTTTAGTGGGTGGCGTTTATAAAATTATCTCCAAGGTTCTGGCGAATTGGTTAAAATCGGTTTTGGGAAAGATATCACATTTTCAAAATGCATTCATCAAAGGTAGACATTGTGGATTCAGTTCTGATTGCTAATGAATGTTTGGATAGTCGGAATAGATCGGGGGAGCCAGGAGTGTTGTGTAAATTGGACTTGGAGAAGGTGTATGAACATGTTAATTTTGGAGTTCTTGTTATATTTGCTAAATAGATGTAGATTTGGGGAGAAATGGAAGGATTGATAGGACATTGTATTTCTACCTTGTGGTTTTCTATTCTTATTAATGGTTCATTGTTTGGTTTCTTTAGTAGTTTTTGTGGATTGAGACAAGGCGAGTTGTTATTGCCATTATTGTTTGTGGCTGTTATGGATGCAGTGAGTAGGATGATGACTACTACATTGGATAAGGGACTTTTGTCTGGTTTTTCGGTGGGGTCAGAATAATGAAGAACTGTTAGTGTCCCATTTATTGTTTGTAGATGATACCTTGATTTTTTGTGAGGCAAATTCTAAACAACTCCGACATTTGAGATGCCTTTTCTTATTTTTTGAAGCTGTATCGGAGTTGAAGATTAATTTGGCACAATCAAAGATAGTTGATGTTTGTGAAGTGGGAGATGTAGGATGATGACTACTATACTGGATAGGGGACTTTTGTCTGGTTTTTCTGTGGAGTCGAGGAATAATGAAGAATTGTTATGTGAGCTTTGCTAGAGCGGCACATGATTGAGAGGTGGATGTTTTTGCTTCCTTCTTCCAAGTGTTGCATTCAGCTTCTGTGAGAAGAGGTGATGTAGATCAACTATGGTGGGTTCCTGTCAAAAGAGGTTTGTCTAAAGTTAAAACCTTCTATAACTCTTTGATAACTTCTGAAGGTTGTCGCTTCCCTTGGAAGAGTGTGTGGCGGACTCTAGCTCCCCCGAGGGCAGTTTTCTTTGCTTGGTCGGCATTTTTAGGTAAGATCCTCACTTTGGATAACCTTAAGAGGCGGCACGTCATCATGGTGGATAGATGTTGCATGCGCAAGAGTAATGGAGAGTTTGTGGGCCATCTTCTTCTTCATTGTGTTGTGGCCTCGGCCATTTGGAGCAATTTTTTTAGTCGTTTTGGGTTGTCCTAGATTATGCCTAGACGTGTTGTTGACCTGTATGACTATTGGTGGTCCTCTGGTAGGCCTAGGAGTGCTACAGTGTGAAAAATGGTGCCTACTTGCCTGTTTTGGTGTTAGTAGAGGGAAATGAATGATAGGAATTTTGAGGACAAGGAGAGTCGTAGGAAATTTTATCTTTATTTTACGATATTTTGTATCTTTAGACGGCGGCCTTTGTTTCTCATTTGTTGCTTAGCTATAGTGATTTTTTTGTTTGTTTTGCCCTTCCTAATTGGGTGTTCTTTCTGTATACTTCATGTGTACTTAGGGGCGTCTTATGCTTTTAATGAGATTAGTTTTTTACTTATAAAAAAAAGAAAGTTAGTGAACCACTTACTGTTTGCAGATGATACTTGAATTTTTTGTGAGGAAAATTCTGAACAACTCTGGCATTTGTGATGCCTTTCCTTATGTTTTGAAACTGTATCGGGGTTGAAGATTAATTTGGCAAAATCAGGGATAGTTACTGTTTGCGAAGTGGGGGATGTAGGAGTTTTTGCTTGCATTCTAGGTTGTAGAGTAGTGCCTTTGCTGATGAAGTACTTGAGTTTGCCTTTGGGTGTGTCTTACAAGGCTACATCTATTTGGAATGGCATTATTGAAAAAATGGAACAACGGTTGGTTGGTTAGAAAAGGCTTTAAGGTATACTTTGATAAAAGCACCCTTTCTAATTTGCCTATTTACTAGTCTCTTTTCCCTTTTCAGTGGGTGTGTCTAATAGGATTGAAAAGCTTTAGAGAGACTTTTTATGGGGTGAAATTGGTGATGAGTTTAAGTTCCATATAGTTAACTGGTTGAGAGTTTGTACCCTGATGAAATTAGGTGGGTTGGGGTTAGGTACTTGATTCACTTTAATTGAGCCCTATTGGGTAAATGGTCATGGTGTTATGCTACGGAGAGTGAGGCTTTGTGGATATTGGTGATAGAGACTAAATATGACAGCTTAAGGGAAAGTTGGTGTTACAAGGAGGTGATAGAGTCATTTGGAGTGGGTGTGTGGAACTATATAAGGAGGGGGTGGGAAACGTTTTCAAAATTTGTTAGATTTAAGGTGGGTGATGGGTCAAAGGTCAGTTTTTGGCATGATCTGTTTAGTATTGCACATTGTAAGGACGTATGGGTGGCGAATTACATACAGTTCCAAAATGGAAGTATTCATTAGAATATAATTTTTACTAGACCTGTGTAGGATTGGGAGGTTGAGGTGGTCTCCTTTTTCTTTGAGATGTTGTAGTCTCTTAGAGTAAGGCAAGGAGATGTGGATAGAACATGTTGGATCCCTTCCAAGAGACACAAGTTTGAAATGAAGTCGTTTTATCATATGTTATCCATATTTAAAGGTTCCCTGCTTCCTTGGAAGAATATTTTGAGAGTTAAGGCGTAACTTTTTTGTGCGGACAATGACATTAGGGAAATTATTGACGTTGGATAACCTAAGGAAATAGAACATCATTGTGGTAGATTAGTGTTGTATGTGCAAGAAGAGTGGAGAGTCTATTGATCGCCTTTTTCATTGTGAAGTAGCAAGAGATTTATGGAGCTTGCTATGTAATTTGTTTGGTGTTGATTGGGTTATGCCTAGAAGGGTGAGAGAGTTGGGGAGGTTAGGTGGGGTGTTGTGACATTTTGAAAATTTGGAGGTTGGCTCTTTTATGTTTAATGTAGTGTATTTGGAGAGAGTGGAATGCACAAAGCTTTGTAATTTGCTTTTTTATTTTTTTATTTTTCTAGTTGTTCTAACTTTTTGAACTTCAGCCTTAGTTATTCTTTTTCTATGAAGTAGGATTTTCTTGTATACTTTCTTTGTACTACGGTTGTGGCTCCCTGCGGGTCCGAGGTTTACCTGACAGGGGTGGGTTCACGAAGTGGCCCTGTTTTGGAGGGGTTCTTCGTCATCAAAAAAAAAAAAAAAACTTATAAAAAAAAACATTTATTAACTTTTAAATCCTTTACCAGTCTTTTTCAGCCCTCTAACATACTCCTCAAGCAAACCCATGAAATTTAAAAGAAACAAATTAAGCAAACAACTACCAAACAACAAAATAAAAGAACAAAGCAAGACAGCAGACATCACAAAATTACCCTAGGATGGATCTAGGTTGTTACAGTTTGGATGAGCTACCTTGAGACTTTAGCCTTTAGATTCTTGGTATAGTTTGTATATGTCCCTTTCTGTAGTCTTTTAATGGATTCAAACATAGCAAAGGATAAAAAAGTTGTTACCTATGGTTGGATTACATTTTTGGACCAAATAAACCATATTCTCCAGTGAATCAGCTGAACATTTTCTTGTACATATCATGTAGCTACTCTTAACTGTGTATCCTTGTTTTCTGTTAATTGTTTCCTTTCTCTTTAGCATGTTTAATTCTCTAGTCAGATTGTTTGTGTAAAGTGAATGAAGGATGCATTTTTCTTGTAAGCAAACAATTTTGCTATGCATAAAAGATAAATAATTACAGTCTGTTATTTATATATTACTGCACTTGGTGCATGGCCTCTCTTTTTGCCTCTCACTGGCTCAGTGCTTTAATGGTCAACAGGTCAGTGAAGAAGTGGAACGAGCTTTGGCAAAGTTAGGCCCTGCTAGACTTAATGGAAGGTCTAGATTCTTCATCATTTTTTTCGCAGTTAGTTTTCTTTGTCAATCCTGCTCCCCACCACCCAAAAAAAAGAGGAATCTTGTATATATATTGTGGTTCTATATTTGTTTATGGTCTTTTTTACATTTTCCTTGAAAAATAATCGAAATTTAAATTAGAAGAAATTGAATGGTACAGGGTCACTGGGCCATGAAAAAGAAAAGAATTTTTTTTTTGGGCGGGGGAGGAGAAAAATTATTTGTTGATACATAATATGGTTTTAGGTTAGAAACTTATCGGCTTTTGATTGTTGACTGATATATGGGGGACAATATTTAATATAAAAAGCATAAAACTGGTTGTAACGTTTGTGAATGATCTCGTGTATATAATAGTTTCACAATGTTAGCAAGTCTGGAAGATGTTTTTGTACACATTCATGCGGTTGTAGTTGCATGAGCCTGTGTGATGTGCCACTAATAGTAAATATACCATTTCAGTATAGAATGATAAAATGGTCCTTGCATGTTCAAACATGAGCTGATGTGGGTACTCACTACATGACTCAAGTTGAGCCATGTTGTGTTAATCTTTACGCATTGAACAGATGAACTTGAGGATCAGGGATAGAATTATAGAATGGTCCTTGCATATTCAAACATGAGCTGATGTGGGCGCTCACTACATCACTCATGTTGAGCCAATGTTGTGTTAATGAGGACTTGAGGATCAGGGATAATATTTCCTACGAGGACGTGAAGAATTGACATGAAATGCCTTGAGAGTTGTAGGATGGTTTTCCTTTGGTAAATATAAAAGGTTGCACCTTTAAAATGGTGCTTTCTTTTTCTGTTTTATTTGCTAAAGCTCTATCCTATTTTCTTGGTTTAGTTTTGTTACTAGCTTCTATGTCTAACTTGAGACATTAGAACTTTCGGAGTATGAGTTCTGCTGGTTATATTAATTTTATTGCCAAGGCCTTTCTCTGATCCATTGGCATCCTATCTGCTTGGAAACAATTGGATATATTTGCTTTTGGATAACCACTTTTGGTTTAGTCTTTGTTTTTGACAACTCACTTCAGTGCTTCCTGATTTTGTTGTCATTCACCTTGCTTGAACTTTATTGTCTTACACCTATGGTAGTGGTATATTCTTCTAACACTTGAGGTTTCAGATCTTCCCCAAAACGGATTGAAGGTCCAGATGGACGAAACTTGCAGCTGCATTTTAGGTCCAGATTGTCTCTTCCCCTCTTCACGGGAGGGAAAGTAGAAGGCGAGCAGGGTGCTTCAATTCATGTTGTTTTATTTGATACAAACACTGGCCATGTTGTGACATCTGGACCTGAAGCCTCTGCCAAACTAGACATTGTTGTGCTTGAAGGTGATTTTAACAATGAAAATGACGAAGACTGGACACAAGAAGAATTTGAAAGCCATATTGTGAAAGAGCGTGAAGGTAAGAGACCTTTGTTGACGGGGGACCTACAAGTGACACTCAAGGACGGGGTAGGGACAGTAGGGGAGCTCACATTTACAGATAACTCAAGTTGGATAAGGAGCAGGAAGTTCAGGCTTGGCTTGAAGGTTGTTTCTGGATTTTGTGAGGGTGTACACATACGTGAAGCAAAGACAGAAGCTTTTACTGTTAAAGATCACAGAGGGGAATGTATGCTTACACTGTCATTTCAATTTTTCTTTTGCCTGTTTGTCTTGGAATATTGTTGTTGATTCCTCATTTTTCTCTTGGCAGTGTACAAGAAACATTATCCGCCTGCATTAGACGATGAAGTATGGAGATTGGAGAAAATTGGCAAGGATGGGTCATTCCACAAGAGACTTAACCAAGCAGAAATCTTCTCGGTTGAAGATTTTCTTCGGCTTGTGGTCCGAGATCAGCAAAAACTTCGGGCTGTATGTATAGGATTTTCTTCTTGACTTAAAATTAGATGCTATATCTACATGTTTTCCAATAATTCGGTTGCTTATCAAAAAAATGTTTTCCTATGTACTTTATGTGTTTCTGTAGATCCTTGGAAGTGGCATGTCAAATAAGATGTGGGAAGCTCTCTTAGACCATGCAAAGACTTGTGTCTTGAGCGGGAAGCTATATGTTTACTATCCTGAAGATTCAAGAAATGCTGGTGTTGTTTTTAACAACATCTATGAACTGAGGGGCCTTATTAGTGGGGAGCATTTCCATTCTGCTGATTCTCTTTCTGACCACCAGAAGGTGAGTATGGCATATGCGATATTCTTTCTTTCGCAGTTACATCCTGCCCATTACTTGTCTTAAGTTTGGAATAGGCTTTGCATTTCTACTAGTGCTGTTGTAGTTTTGCCTAACCTTTTTTATTTTTTAATGATTGGTTTGTTATACATGCACCCAGTGAATCCTGAATCCAAAATCTTACCCTCCACCCTATTCTTAGAAGGGGAGGGGATGCCATTTGATCTAGAGCTCATTGCAGTATTTTGCTTCCCTTCTATAAATTGGGTCTGAGAATATTTTTGCATTCAGATCCTTAAACCTATTTACAAGGTATCTTCTCTAAGAAATCAATTTGTTCTCTGCTGTAAGTCCTTGGTGTTATCAGCCAGATTTGACAGTTTCCAGTTTCCTAATGAATTAAATCAAAATAAGCAGATTATTGATTGCTGATTTTTTTCCCCTTTCTGGGGGATATTCACCTGCCTCATTTGCTGCCAACGTGGTCCTTGCTGTGTCAAAACAGTTAAATGTATTACTTAAGTGATCAAACTGCCCCTGTAGTAAATAATTCTCTCCCTGTCTGTCATAATCTTCCCCCCTTCCTTTTTCTGTAGGTCTTCTTTGTATAAGGAATTGAAGAAAATAATTGATCACCAGCCAGCTTAGTTTGGCAACTAAGAAACCTGACTTCTGTTAATTTTCTTCAATTGTTCTTTATCCCATCCCATTGGCCTATTCTTGCTGTGTCAAAACAATTAAAATGTATTACTTAAGTGATCAAACTGCCCCTGTAGTAAATATTCTCTCCCTGTCTGTCATAATCTCTCCCCCCCCCCTCCCCCCCTCCCTTTCCTGTAGGTCTTCTTTGTAATAAGGAATTGAAGAAAATAATTGATCACCAGCCAGCTTAGTTTGGCAACTAAGAAACCTGACTTCTGTTAATTTTCTCCAATTGTTCTTTATCCCATCCCTTGGCCTATTCTGCTGATGTAGTGATTCTAAGTCACCTCTCGTTGTTAATTATGCTGTACTGCTCTTATTGTAGTTTTGAGATTTGTTGGGCACAAATTGGATAGGGAGTAAAAAATACAAGAAGTAAAAAAAANAAAAAAACAGCAAAAATGACATTAAGAGTTGAGAAGCTAAGTAGGGTTACTGGTTTTTTTAAAGTACAGGTTATTTAGTCTTATGAGACAAATAAACACTAGTATTGCTTGCCATGCTGATAAACGAGCAGGTACATGTAATTCCTAGAATTAGGGGCAATTGAAGGTCATTGAGTTTCAGATACTGCAGTTTGATTTGGTTTTCACCGTTAAAGCTAATCATCAGAGAGCCTGCTATTGTAATTGCAGGTCTATGTAGATGCACTAGTGAAGAAAGCGTACGACCATTGGGACCAAGTTATAGAGTATGATGGCAAGTCACTTTTGAGCTTTAAGCAGAATAGGAGGTCAAGTGCTTCCCGGAATGAACTTGGTAGAGGACCAACTGATTACTCTAATGCTTTAGATCATCAGCTGCAACTACCACTCCTGCCAATTCCTTCAGAGCAGCCTCCAGTGGCTTTAAGCTTACCAGACGGTGGTAAGCATTCTGGCTTCATTAAATCATGGGTTTTTCAGGAATAAATGTGTGGATTCTTCCCTTGTTTCTGCATCTCTTTTATTTTTTATTTTTTAGTTTTGGTGGGTGGGTGGTGGGTGGTGGGAGGATGGGGTGAAGGGGTTGAGAAAAGTCGAATCAGCCCTGTTTGTTAATCTCTCTCTCTCTCTCACTCACACCCCCGCGAGCACACACACATGAAGACCCCACTACATACACATGAATGTGTGCATTATTTAGCCTGCCAGCACCCAATAGAGATTACGTTTGGCTGCTGATGCTTGATCTAGAAATATTGCATTGCTACTTATCATTTTCCTTTTATTTTTTCTGCTTCAGGGTATAATGAGAATCTTCCAACGAGGTTCTCAACTGAGTTGCAGATTGTAAATTCAAATTCTCGTATCCCATATGACAGCACTTTTGCATCACATGAACATGTGATCAACAATTCTCACCAGGCCCAAAGCACAAGAGATGATGCTATTGGACTGGCCCTTGGTCGTCCAGAATCATCTACATCCGGGTTTCAGGCAATTAACCCTGCAATGCAACCACCTACTCATAACCCTTTTGATGATTGGTTGCAAAACCGTGACAAGGGAGTCGACGAGTTCTTTTCAGAGGAAGATATTCGCCTTAGAAGTCATGAGATGCTTGAGAATGAAGAAATGCAGCAGTTGCTCCAAATTTTGAGTATGGGAGGTCATGGCTCTGTTAATGTGCCAGAGGATGGGTATGCGTTCTCATCATACGTGCCGTCACCAATGCCAAGCTACGATGAGGATCGTGGCCGATCTGGAAAAGCTGTTGTGGGATGGCTGAAGATTAAGGCAGCAATGAGGTGGGGCTTCTTTATCAGGAAGAAAGCAGCGGAGAAGCGGCGGGCACAGCTTGTTGAGTTAGATGATGAATAGAAGTTGCTATGGGGATGGAATTAGGTTTTATCCTCTAACCTTCGCACTGCTTTACTATTCTGCAAATGATGGAACTCTTCATGATTGCCAGCAACACCTTGAGGTCTTTGGTTGGGACTGCTTGAAATCGCTGGTTTCTGAAGTTCTGGGGACCTCTGATGTTTCTTGGTATTTTTAAGCAGGGGTTCTCTTCTTGTACAGTGTGCCTGTATAGTTGTTTCTGTTAGTCGCCCTTCTTTCTATTGAGATGCTGCTCTCATCACAATACCGTTGGTCTTGGGAATGATATATATATATATGCGTTTTTGGGTTTTAAGGGGTAAATGTGCTTTTCAATTGATGGCCCCTTTCATGCTGTCGATTGATTAGGGGAACATTTCTAGTATTTTAGTTGACTTCAATTTCTTGTTCCAATTAATGTACAAGAATGATTGCTTCTAATATTTTGGTAGTTGCTTCAATGTTTTGATTAGTTCTTTCAGGGTTTTTTTTTTTTTTTTTAATATTTTCTTTTCCACTTCTTGAGATAAAAGATCAACACTGTCATAACTGTTGTATTAAAGAAGAGAATGCATTGTGGTTACTCTTGGGGTTGTTTTTGTGGTTACTTTTGTGATTGTTTGTAATGGCTCGCTGTTTTGTTTTTTTTCTTTCGGTTGTCTCCCTGCCATATGGAGCTTTGATCTTGAAGTGGAGACCTTTATTCAATAGTTCTGTTTCTTCTCTTCAATGATTCCAGACCGACTTGTAGTGCTCCTCCTTCAATGGCAGCCTTTTGGTTGCTATTGCAGAAGACATCGAGCATGCAAGCTTCTTGGCCCGCTTTGGCAACCACATCATTGCGCCCTTTTTTTCGGCTTTTTGTTCAAAATACCATTTATTGGTTTCAAGTACTGTATTTCTGTTTGGACCTGTTGTTGAGGAGCTACCCATCAGCCTGCAATTTTGTTCCCTTGTAACCTGTTTCCAATATCAGTTAGAAAAAAAGAAAAAAAAAAAGGAAAAAACAAAGAGAATGCATTAGATGATGCCAAAATGACCATATTATTCTTGAATTCCTCGTAAGAAGACTAAGCCTCCGCCACGGGCCTTGCCACCTCTTTCAATATTGGACCCATTTCATTATCATTTCCCTTGTCAAATCATTTCTTCGCCCTCAATGAGTCATGAAGAGCTACCATAGAGATGGAGTCAAAGTGAGTATTTACGCTTTTTGCTGTGCTTTCTTCACAATTAAACAAAGATTTGGGGTGCTCTGCTCAGGAAAACAAAGAAAAAACAAAGATTTCGTGTGAAAGTTGTTTGATAATCTTCCAACCAAATCTAGACAAAATGACTATGCAGTTTTCTCATCCAAGAATATGGAGAGCCTTTATGCTAATAGAAAAGCTTATAGATACCTTCACAAGATGAAGAAAAGCTTTATAATTCCCAAAACCGGAAAATTATAAAGCTGACAAACTCCAGTCCCTGTCTTAGTGTACCCATGTTTGAAGTACTCACTTTCTCTATGCAAGTGATGATTATTGATGGTGCTTAGCCCTCTGGCGGTGTGTTTGTAATGTTACATATTATCGTACAAAAAAAAAGGGTAGAGAAAAGAGATGGTATAAGGTTCACTTTTCGTAGCAAAATTTTATCTGATTAAGAGGAGTTAGATGTAACTCTCTAGATTGTTTTAAAATAAATAATTTGGGAGAGTTATAATATGTGTATGTGTGTGTAATGAATGTATATACATACTATAAGATAAATATATAGACTCGAGATTAGATTTTATTATTTGAGTTAATTGGTCTAACTCAAATAATAAAATCTTAACAATAATTAACAAACTAATTATTAGTATGGATTTATGAAAAAAATTTGAAGGAATCACAACATTTAGTTTATATATGCAATGAATAAATTAATTGAGTGGCTTGTAAACAAGCTCGAGTTCGTTGAAAAATAAATGAACATAATTTGAACAGATTATCTAGTTTGATAATAAGATCGAGCTTGGCTTGTATTCGGAATAAATTAAACAAATCGAGCTTAAATATTTAGTACTCTGCTTGATTCGGCTTGAATTTCAGCTATAATTAAGTCATTAGGTTTGTGCTCATTTTAAATTGGTCCCTCCATCAACCTACTGTCCAATGAATTAATGGTATTCTACATCAAATCAATTAAATGCCATGTGACTCTTGTTTGACACATCATTTACCAACTGTATATGCCATGTGGATAACGTACTTTAAATTACAAATTTATCCTAAATAAAAAAATAAAAAAATAAAAAAGAGGTGGCTGGCCACCCTTAACTAGTGCTGACGACCCCCTCATTAGTTAGGGGCAATTGGCCACCTCTCTCTCTCTTTTAATTTTTATTTATTTATTTACAATATATTTTTTAATTTAAAGTACGTGTACCACGTGGTACGTATAGTTTGTACATGGTGTGGCAAACGAGCTAGGGTTACATGACAATAATTGATCATTTGTCTGCCATGACATACCGTTAATTAATTAAACAATAAGTTAAAAGAAGGGCATATTTGAAATCTAAAATCTTAGCTCTTGAAATTGATAACCTAAAGACTAATTAAATTGAAATCGCATTAAATCATAGAGAATAAAGTAGATTTCCTCCGCCCCCCCCCTCCCCCCCAAAAAAAAAAAAAAAAAAAAATCATTTTAAGACAACTAAGTTGAAATCAAATTAAAAATATTAGTAGTCCAAGACGTGATATATATATGAAACAAATTATTAATTAAAATTAATCATAGATGTGAGTGGGTCTGCCTGTAATTATGTTTTGGACCTAATGTGCTAGCTAGCTGTAGTAGCCTTGAAGTACGTTCCCGTGTCTAGCTTGTAGTTGGTAATATTAATTAATACAATTCTCCATTCTTTCCTTAATTGTAACTTCATTGAATTCATTATATATATATATTCCTCAATTGTAGGGATTCTTTCATGCTTGCCTTTCACGTACTTCGCTCGCCTCCGTGACGTGATTTTTCTCCGAATCCGCGTCCGTACATATCTTCTAGGTTTTAACATGTCTGAGGAGGAGCATAAACGCAACGGCAAGATTCCAGCACTCACGGAAAACATCGATGGAGACCAGTTTCCAACAGGCATGAGAGTTCTCGCAATCGATGCAAATTCTGTCTGTCTCAACTACCTCGTTGCTTTACTTAAAATATGTCGATACAAAGGTAATTGGTTCTTTTTTCTTTTTGTTTGCATTAATGGGTTTTGATTTTTTTTTTTTTTTGAATCATTAGTCTAATGGGTTTCGAAATTCATATGAAAGCGTTCTTATTATTTTATTGGTGCTTTGAAGCTTTAAATTAATTAGTACTTGATGCAACCATTCGATTAGGGTTTTCTAAACTTGATTTCTTTTGGTATATATGTAGTTACGGCGACAACAGAAGCAGAAGAAGCTCTTCAAATATTGAGAAAGGACAAAGACGAATTTGATATTGTGATTACCGATGTCGTAAGGCAGGACATGGATGGTTTTAAGCTTTTGCAGATTATTGGCATTGAAATGGGTATACCAGTTGTTAGTAAGCTCTGAAACTCATCCCCATCTTCCTTTATTAATTTTCTTAGCTAGCCACATATATGCATGCACAGACAAATCAAAATATTAGGGAAACTTTGCTTAATTACCCTCTTGATATATATATCATGGGTTTTGCAATGTTATCGTCGAATTATTAAAAATTGTAACGTGAGTATTCCAGTTTTAAGCGCCTTTTAATTTCACTCATTCGTTAAGATTTCTAGAAAGATGCCAAAATGACCAAAATACCCTATTTTAAAACTAAAAAAATAAAAAAAGGGTGAACACTTGTAGTGGGCCTGGTTTAGGTTTTTTTTTTTGGTTTTCTTATGTTGTTTTACTTAAGTTTTTTAATTTTTATTAAGGGTGAGTTTGTATTTTTAAAAATTTTATAGAGGTATAAAAGACATTTTACGTGTTTGTCGTATGAGTTAACACAAAATTCTAACGGTATGGGTGAAATTAAAATAAAATATCCACATTGTAACTTTTGATAATTCGACGGTGACATTGTAAAAGTACTGGTGATACATTGAGGGAGTAATTGAAGTTTCTCCAAAATATTATGTATAGTTAAACATATTAATTTGATTGAAAATTTGAAATCACAGTGGTCTCTGCTAATGATGAGCAAGAAAACATATGGAGAGCTATAAATAACGGGGCCCGAGACTACCTGTTGAAACCCGTTCGACTACAGGAGATAAGGAACATATGGCAACACGTTTACAGAAAAAATCTTGATAATCCTGAGAAATCTAGCATTACCAAAGAAATATTAGCAGAGCAAATATCAATATTGCCTCCGAAAACAGATCATGATCATGATGGCGACAAACTGATCAGAAAGGAAGAAGATCATGATCAGACCATTAACACTCAGTCTACCGGGAAGAAGCGTAGTAGGTTTTCCTGGACCGCCGATCTTCATTGTAAATTTATTAACGCTATTCAGGAACTAGGAGAGCGTGGTAAGTACTCTAGTGTTTAATTTCCACTCAAACCATATAAAATTGTCTTTTCTTTTGTCTGGTGTATATATATATCTATAGTACTTAAACTATTATTTATGATTTCGTAATATTTACAGACGCAGTTCCAAATAAGATACTCAAAATTATGGATATTCCGGGACTAACTCGGGAAAATGTTGCTAGCCATCTTCAGGTGAGTTTGAGCAGTGTTTTAAGAGTAATATTATTTAGTATGCTGCTATATATATGACTGTCATACAATAGAGATAACGTGGTAGTGATCGAAAATTAACTAATTTTTTTTTTTTAACAAGTGCTGATTTAAGGGCTAATTTTCACTGCTACAAAATTAAGTTATATGACAGTCGTATAACTGTCTACTAAATAGCATTATTCGTGTTTTAATTATGAGTAATCCTAAATACTCAACTCGTATCCCATTTGGCTGATGGCCTTGTCACATCAGCTTAATTAGTGGGGTGAGAATTAAGTATGTAGTATTACTCTTAAATTATATAATTTAGAATAATGTTAGCTAGTAGACTAGTCTGTCATATGATTGCTGATGTGGTAATAAAAATCAGATTTGAATCAGCATTTGTTAAAAAAAAACAACTAACGATCAATTTTTACTCCCACATCATCCTATTATATAGTAATTATATAACAGTCTACTAAACTGCATTAGTACTCTATAATATATGAAGTGAAAATAACTAAATTGCCAAGCTCATGACAGTCAAACTAAAATTCTATCATGTTTCTTATTATGCTCCTTAAATATTGTACTCTAGAAGTACAGAAATATCTTGAAGAAGCAGCAAAGCGCTGCAACGGCCGAACAGAAAAATGAACATGATCATAAGAATATAGCTAGTGGAAGTTATTCAGACAATTATAGGAAAAGCTTTGGCGGCGCCGCCTATGGAACTACGGGCAATTACGTCAACTATCCTGGTACTGTCGTTCCAATATCTGATCAACAATTAAGCAGTTTTCCCATGTATTTGAAAGAAGAAAATCCTAAATCGATGGAGATGGGTATGTTTCGACACGTCATGCAATCTCCTCAATCTGTGGGCCATATGCAGCAAGGGGGGATCATGCATAATCATATGTATGGAACCCCTTCAGCTCCTTTAATATTGCCGGCCAAAACCTACCAGCAGCTTCCGGCACCGGAATATAGGTTTCCAAATGTTTTTCCGGGAATAAAGCTGCATGATGGATACATTGGATTTTCCGGGAATCAGGTGGCTAGTCCAAGTAGTACAAAACTTTATCCGTATCCATCCGGCGCCGTTTGCTACCCCTCTCAAATGCTTGGAGGTGCTTCATCAAGTCATGATCAGATGGGTGCAAGTTCCCAAAATGCTTCAGCTGCTTGGCCTCTTCAAACTTTTGTGCCTGGTACGTAATTCATTTTTTCATCCTTTTTTCTCTTCAATATTTTGTCATTTTATGTGTTATTTTGGATAATTAATTTGTTAAAGAAAATATTAATTTTCAAGATTGGAAGCTAGACACGTGTTACTTAACAAATTTAAAGTACTTGGCTTGCGACCGATTAATTTAGCCATTGATCTGAAAACAAATTTAATTCAGTTACTTTTCATGACAAATCTTGTGCAACAACAATAATGTGTTCATATTGAGACCATATTTCTTCAGTTTAATTCTTTCCTTATGTTAAAAAAAAAAAAATTTATGGTCCAAACTTTTTTTTTTTTCTTTTTCTTCTTAGCTCTATTTCTTTTCTTGCATTTTTTTTTCACAGAATTTCACACAGATCTTTTCATTCAAACTAGTATTTCTTTAAGGGGGTAATAATTAATTTCACCAGTTTGGGATTTATGTGGTGCCCTTAATTAATTATGATACGATACAAACTTCAGTTAGCTAAAATTCACCCTTAAAAATTGGCTTGTAAAGAGAGAGTGTCCAAGAGTGTATATACACATAGTTAATATTCAACTTAATTAAGCCATGTGAGACACTTAAGATGGCCATGTGGGACACTTACAATTGTAACATACTACTATGCATTGCAGCTGACGTCCATGACATTGACTCTATCGACATTGACCCGATGATAGTCATTGATCTTTTGGCGGCTCCACTCACGTATCAATATTCAATGATTTAACATTATATTCATACATAATATCAAGATATTTTATTTTTCTACGAACTTTTTATATACTTTCCTAAGGAAATTTTTCTGTCAATAAATTTAGATGAGAATCTCATATTAACATGTGTTTTTTCTTTTCTCCTTCTTTTGTGTTGGTAGAAAAATTGATAAAACTACAAAACTCCTAAGATAAAAAGACAGTGATGGTTTCCTACAAATGAAATACAAATTATTGCCATGCCATTGACTAGAAGATAATACCATCATCAAATTTTGCTAACTGTGATTTCCATTATCCTATTGATGGCATGTTTAGGGAGTTTAGGAGTTTTACCTTCCTTTCCTCTTGATCAAGACGAGAGAAGAAGTTCCTTCAACTTCTGTGAAACTGGAGATGCGAATCTTAATCGGAGAAATACAGATGATCTAGATTCTATGGAAGATTCGAATTTGGCAGACTTGAAAGGAAAAGGCAAGGACAAAGACCTGCAATATTTTTCAGCTAACCCAGACGCAGAAAGTGGTTTCCATAATTATAGCAGTAGTTTCATGGATGACGATCTTACTGCTATGGTCAAAGAGGTAACAATACTTTCTACCTATTTGTTTTGGCTTGCAGCCCCAAAAAGACTAAATAACAAGGAGAAGCCTAACTCATCATTTAATTGCCATATTAAGTCTTGATTAATATAATAATCTAAACTAATAAGAAAACAAGTTTAATGATAATCAGTTTAGGCAATTCCTTGTTCATTAAGTTTGGATATTGTTTTTCGAGTGTAAGGAAACGTACCAAGTCGTCATGAAGAACCAAGGGCCTCAATCCCAAAAGTATAAGTAGTTCTGCAATCACAATTTCGATTATTAAAAATTTTCAATGTCGATATCCAATGTTTTGGCCCATTTGATCAGTTTCATACATTTTTTGTTAAAATCCCTAAAATGAGCAAAAATTCAAAATGCCTTGGAATGACCCACGACCAATTGTGGATTTGGATTGACCCACAGGTAGCCATGGGTCACCAGAATTTTTACTTTTTGGTTTGTTTTGTTTTTTGGGGTTTTTTTTTTTTTTTTTTTGAAAAAAGTAGAATTAAAAAAGGGCTGAAACATGGGTATCAAATTTTAAACTTTAAAATTATGATTGCAAACTACTAATACTTAATTTGATGAGTTTAAGTGAAGTTTCCCATAAGTTTAAGACATTTTTGGATTTTTTCAACCAGTTCTCAACAAAAAATCTGTGCGCTGCAGACTAAAACTTTTTTCATTTGTTCTCTTTCCATTATTTCCATGATATAGTTTGTGTTTATACATACATTATACATATGAAATACATATACATAAACAACTACATATAATTCTCTACTTTATGCTTGGAGAAAAAAAAAAAATTGTATGAATATTACTTTGTTCATTGCAATGGAAAGTACAACAAGAAGTCCTTATTAAATTCATCCACTATTTTTCTTTCGATTAAATTGCTTTAACTGAAATTAAATTTAGTTACTTTTTGACTCCAAATTCTTCCTCTCTTTGATTTTGTTCCTTATGTGTTGCAGTTTAACAATGACTCTCCCAAAAGTCTATGATCATGATTGCTTTCCGACCGAAGCTGGTCATCCGACATCGATCGTTTTAGAATCAAGCCTCATGATCAAAGTGCGAGATAATGATTTATTGGTGATCACTCTTAAGTAGGATAAAAGTTTTTGCCTAAAATTGTTTAGAGCTGCATACGCCATTATGACATTTTTTCGGAGAATATTTTTTCTAGGGTTGGTTTAGTACTAACCAAGCTTTTAAAAATAAAAAAAATAAAAAAAGCTTTGGATATGATATTTTTAGCTGTTCAGAGAATTGTAGATATATAAATATATTTTCCTTTGATGAGCTGAAAATTCTTGATTTTGTGTACAATATTTTTAGCTTGTGAGGATTCCATATATAATTAATTATTTAATCAAGGGTGTCCCTTGCAAACTCCATATGATTTATATTCGATGAAAATAAATTATGTGCTACACATATTGTATATTTCTAAATATAGTAACTTCACATGCCAGTATCAAGCCTTGTTTTAAATCTATTATGTAGCAAAGTTTATTAATTATGTGATGTAATGAAGTAATTTCCTTTAATATAAGTGTCTAGCTAAAGGCTTGATTGTAATAACCGGGGGAGGAGGATTTGCTACAAAATTCAGCATACACTGTGATACCCAACCCATTTTAAAAATGATAAATGATACACACTCCTAAGTACTCTTCCTGGCGCGGCAGCAAAATTTATTATTGGATTCAGTAATTATAGAGTACTAAATTAAGTAATTTTATTTGATGAAATTCAAAATTTAATAGTGATTTTCATTATCACGTTAAAAAGTGTGCGGTGTGCACTTGAAATTGTGAGACTGAGAGTGCTTGTATCATTTCTCTTTAAAGAAATAAAAGAAAGTAATGTTATATACTACATTTTTATCTTATAGTTATCTCACAATGCTGATATGGCAGCTCCCACCTAACCCTTGGATTATTTTATTTTATTTTTTATTTTTAACAAGAAATGATTGGTTGGGACTCAACTTCAACATGGAGGGATAAATGTAGGATAAAAATGTATGTATAATATTATTCAATAAAAAAGGATTTAAAAAACAAAAAACAAAAAACAAAAAATAAAAAACAAAAAACAAAAAGAGGTCTGTTAGAGTGAAAAGCCCCCAAATAGGCTATAACGAACCTAAAACAATTTAAATTAATTCACAAAGTTGGATATGAGTTTTGAACTCAAGTTTTAGACTTTGGCCCATAGCAAAATAAGGAACTAGTTTTGGGCTTGGAAGTGAATTTTGGCCCATAAAAGAGAATTTTTAAGATTAGGCCGAACATAATGTGCCTTAAAACCTTATCAGAAAAATAAACTTGGATCCCGTAGGAATTTGAAGTTGGAACTATTCTTGAAACGTGGACTCTAGCCCGTTTAGAATGGGTTCTTGATAAAGTTAGTGGATATTGGCCCGTTTTAAAGAATAAAGGAATTGGAAGACAAAATGGATTTTTTTTGGAGACTTTGGAACTTAAGCCCATTAAGAGTTGAACTTGTATTTGGCCCAAGTGTGCTTTAAATGGGCTTGGAATAGGTCCATTAGAAAATTTAGCACAATAAACATATTTTTTTTAAAAAACAAAATCCTATTGCTGACATGGGAGACAAGGATTACACATCCATGCGTTAGCTCGCCACTTCGTCATTTCATGCAATCATTCAAGTTGGTTGATGAAAACTAAGGCATGAAATGCATATAAAAGTTGGAGAGATAAATTAATAAGATGATTGCTGAAAAATGTACTAGAGTTGAATTGTCGGTGTCACCCTCTCATAACTCACAATTATCAACTGAGCCACAAGGAGGATTTTCACATAATGAATTTCTTCCCGAAGGAGAATCTATCCAAAGTATGTATATCAAATCACAATTTTTTTCAAACGCAATTTAAATAATTAATTTTTTTATTTAATTTAAAATCATATTTTTTATTAACAAAATCGCAATATCAAATGCATTCGAAGATAAGAAACGTATTAAGAATCTTGTTTTTGTAAGTGTGACACAATTGTGTATTTGTAATTAACATTTTGTATTTTTAAAAAATATTTCACTTGTGTTATGATTTTCAACTAGTTTTAGGAGGATTTTAAGCTTAATATGGAACGGTATGAAGATAAGAAGTCTGTTGAAGACCTCATGGCAAAATCATACCGTCATCATTGTTGGTCTTTATACAAATTAGCCAATAACCTGCGCAATGTGCGGTTTTTTTTATTATAATTATTTAATTTTTTTTTAAAAGATTACCCATTACCAATTATTGAGATGTTTAATCCTTATAAATTGGAACATATTAAATATTTGTTCACATAGATGCAATTTAAAACTAAAGAAACTAAAAATTAAAGGAAAAAAAAATATAATCTGTTATAAAACCTTGAAAGCTAATGTCATTCATCAATTACGCATGTAAACAAAGTGCATTACTACACACACACAAAAAAAAAAAAAACTCAATGAACAACAGTGTAAACTAAAAAAGAGTCATACATTGTACAAAAAATAACAAAGGAAACTCTCTCTCTCTATCATTTCCATAAATTGAATGAAAATTACAAAAGAAACAATAATCAATTTGAATAAAAAATCTATAAATTAAAACTAAAAATAAGGACAAAAAACTGAAAGGGAATAACAAACCATCATTATACTTTCTCAGTTCCAATGAATTTCATAGATATAGAAATAAGCTTGGTCAAATAGAGATTTTTTTTTTTAATCATCCTCTGATGATCCACAACTATAATATAAAAGAAAATTCTTTTAGGACACAAAAAAAAAAAGAAAACACAACAACAACAAACAACAACTCAACGAACAACATAAACTAAAAAATTGTCACACCTCATCGTACCAAAAATAACAATAGAAAACCCTCTTTTTCACTATCATTTCTCTGAATTCAATGTAAATTTTACAAAAGAAAAAATAATAAATTTGAATAAAAAAATTAATATATAAATTAAAACAAAAAATAAGGACAAAAAATGAAAATAGAAAAACAGAACCACAAAAAATGAAAAACGAAAAATAGTAATATAGTAAAAAAATATTGTCTTTTCTGTATACTTTCCCTTGCTCCAATGAAACCTTGAAAGCAAATGTCTCCCATCAATTAAACACGTAAACAATTTACATTATATACACCATGACATTCAAATGAATTAAAACAAAAGACCATTTATTTCATTTTAATCTATATAAATTAAAACATGTTTAAAATTATGTTTCCATATCTGTAGTTTTTATTTCCTCTTTAAAACTCCATTTTTATATACAAATTAAATAAAACAAATCATTTCAATACAAATAAAACCCATATAATTCTGAACATTCGAAAAGAATACAGAACAAAGTAAAGAATTGTTTTTTTGTTAATAAATACTAAAAAAAAAAAAAATAGAATCTTCATTAAAATGGTGGAAGAAATCTAAAAATCATTAAAGAAAGAAAATAAAGCAAAAAGAGGGACAAAAAAAATCATCCACATGGAATTAACATCTTAATGTGTTGCAATCTGAATTAGAAATCATTTATTAAAAATCGTTTAGAGTGCATATATTTCCTCTTTAAAACTCCCCTTTTATATACAAATTAAATAAAACAAATCATTTCAATACAAATAAAACTTATATAATTTTGAACAGTTGAAAAGAATATAGAGCAAAATAAACAAAATGTTTTTTAATAAATATTAAAAAAAAAAAACAAAATCTTCATTCAAATGGATGAACGAAATGTAAAAATTATTAAAAAAACAAAATCTTCATTAATGTGTTACAATATGGAATTAACATCTTTGTGGATGAAACTTTTTTAATGTATTGCAAAAAAATTGTGTTGCAATCTGGATTCAAAATTGTTTCTTAAAATTGTTTAGAGTATATAGTATTTTCATTAATATATTTGTAATTTTGGTTGTTTAAATTACAATAAAAACGAAAATAATCCATCCAAATCAGAAAGAGATAAATCGATGAGAGAGTAAGAGAGAGAAACACCTTAAGGGAATCTGACTAGAGGGAGAAGAGACTGACTTTCAAAGTAAAACTGATGTTCAAAGTGAGAGAACTGTCGAACATATTTAATTAAAAATTAGTTGGAAAGTTGAACGGCTTTTTATGGGAAAAGACAACTATTAGAAGACGATTAAATAACATCTCACGAGGAGGATAAAAATTGACACTTTTCAGAAGGAGAAAATGCCACTTGTCACGATTTTAGAGACAAAAAATGCCACTTGTCACAATTTTAGAGACTCTTCTTAAAAAACTCCTGTTAATTATTATATATATATATATATATATATATATATATATATATATATATATATATTTTAAGAAGTTTAAAGATACAGAGGAAGCGATTTTGCACCCCCACAGGGTGTGGTGAATAAAGATTGGAAGGAGATTCACGAGGCGAGATGGTCTCGAATTCTAAATTTCAGGTAAGAACATAATTTACTTGTGTAAATTTTTCTTTATAACTAATGTAATTAAGGCTTGCTACATCGTGTAGAAAAATATTGAAAATAGAAAAAAGAAATGAAAGAACTAATTCTGCGTCTATATTTATTTATTTAATAATAAAATTTATTAAATACAATCGGCAACCACATATTATTACTAATTTATCAGATTGGCAATAATACGTTGTTTTTAGTAACGAGCTTTAGCCCTTTTAGGGACCACCATTCTATCACTAATTTTGGACTTTTAGCAATAACTTAAAAGTTATTGTTACTGAAAGTGATTTTAGCAACAACTTCAAAATTATTATTATTATATTATTATTATTTTCACATATTAGTAACAGACATTCTTCAGCAACGTGGCGTTGAAAATTTGTGGATGCTAAAATTTTTAGACGAAACTTCATATAGTCATTTTAAACTTTCAGTCATTTTTACATTCTTTTCCTAATCTTTAAAAATTCTTACTTTAGAATGAGGATTTTCACTCTATGAAGCAGAAAAAGGGTAATAGTGGTCAAATGGCGTTGAAGTTAGATATAGAGAAAGCTTTTGACTCTATCGAGTGGAAATTTCTCTTGAAGATCCTTTCCTTGCTTGGTTTTCATCCTTCTTGCGTTCATTGGATTCGGCAATGCATCACTACCACATCTTTCTCCATCCTTCTTAATGGTGCTTCTTATGGGAAATTTTCTTTTTATCGAGGTATTAAACATGGAGATTCCCTCTCTCTTTTCTTGTTTATTTTGGGTTCTGAGATTCTTTCAAAACTTATTTTGAGAGAAGAGCATTTGGGGTCCCTGCATGGCATTAAAATTTCGAGGCTAAGTCCTTCTATTTCCCATCTCTTTTTTGCGGATGATGTGATGATATTCTCTAGGGCGAATGTCCAGGAAGCTTCTGTGATTTTAAAGTGTCTTACCACTCATTCTCTTTGGGTGGGCCAATGCATCAATTTCTTTAAGTCAATTGTTTTTTTCATCAAAAACTGACAGCCTACTACTAGGGTTTCTATCAATTTCTGCATTTAGCTCCTATTCTAGCTAGGGCTCAATATTTGTGTATTCCTCTTTTCTTTAATCGAAGGAAGAAAGATGCTTTTATTGATCTTAAAGAGAGGATTTTTGCGAAGATCTCTGGTTGGAAAGCTTAGTTGCTTTCTCAAGCAGCTAGAACTACTCTAATCAAATTTGTGGCTAATGCGATCCCAACTTACATTATGTCTCTCTTCCTTCTGCCCAAGACCCTTTGCATAGATATTAATGCAGGGTTGAGGAACTTTTGGTGGAATTTTCCTCAAGATAAGAAAAAGAATCTTACTTTTCTATCTTGGAATAGTATTTGTCAACCTAAGGCTCTTGGTGGTTTAGGAATTCGTTTTATGGAATTCCTTAATAATTCCCTTTTGGCATGATTAGGATGGAAAATGACTACGAATGCTCTCCCTTCTTTGGGTTGATGCTCTCCGGGGCAAATATCTCAAGAATGTCATTTCCTTCTTGAATGCTCCTGATAACCTTTGTCTTCTTGGCTTTAGAAGGTTTATTGAAAAGTAGGAGTGTTGTTCAAAAGGGTGCATGTTTATCTATCTCCAATGGGTCTAATGTTGATATATGGAATTCTCCTTAAATTCCATTAATGCCAAATTTCAAGCCTAGGCCGAATTCTAGCATGGTTGGGCCTCTTGGTTTTTTCGTTGCTGATCTTATGTTACCAGGTTTCAGATCTTGGAACTCTCATATTTTGAGTGATCTTTTTTACTACAATACTGTGTAGAATATTCTAAGTATACATATTCCTAGCATCCCCTCCTTTGATAAGTGGTTTTGGGTTCCCTCTTCATTTGGGCTCTTTTCGGTCAAGTCTGCTCATGAAGTTTTTGTGTTTCCTAGTAGGAGATCCTCTCCTTTTGCTCCAGAAGTCTAGCAGGCTCTTTGGAGTCTCAAGCTTCAAGTCAGGTTGAAACATCTCCTTTGAAAGATCGCCTCTCGTGCCAATATTGGTAGGTTTGTGGTTGCTGTGGATGATAATGCTTGGAATTGCCCCTTCTGTAAGGGTCCTCCTGAGACCTTATGCCATATTTTTTTGGAGTGTGATTTGGCTAGGATTTTATGCAGAAACTTTTCTTGGCCTCTCTCTTTGTCTAGTTTTGCTTCCAGACCAATCTCTGATTGGATATTGGCTTTATTGACCTAGTTGCTTGGCTTGCAATTCCCTCCATTGATGTTAGAAGGTTCCAACTTTTTGCTATTCTCACCTTGGACTTTATTTGGTTGTCTAGAAATAAGCTTATTTTTGAAGCTCTCTAGCCTGATCCAGTCAAGGCTGTCAAGCATATTTCTCTCTACTTGGACTCCCATGTTTCTGCTTGGTGTAATGCAGTCATTCTCTCTACTTGGTATCCTCCTCAGATAGGTAGTTTAAAGGGAAATTTTGATGTTGCTGTGAGGGATAATTTCGCTATGGCTGGTGTAATTATCAATGATCGTTCTGGGAATATTGTCAAGGTAGCTACTGTTAGACTCCCTTTTACGGATGCTCTTCTTGGAGAAGCTTTTGCGGCCCTTTTAATTACTCGTTTGGCTGCCTTTATGGGTGCTTCTAGTTTTTTTCTTGAAGGGGATGCTCTATTGGTGATCCTAGCCATCAAAAAGCCTCTTTTTAAAAAAAAAAAAACAAAAAAAATTGTCTTGGAACTTTGTGAATATTATTTCTAATATTAGTTTAGATTTAGGTTCCTTTCAAAGCTTGAATGCTTTGAAAGTGTTTAGATGTGTCAATTACCGTACACATGCTTTAAAGAAGTGAGCCGCTTCACATCTTGTTTTTTAAAGTATTCTCATAGGATTTTCTATTATTTCTTCAATTCAAATCAAGAGTAGGAAAGATCATCTCCTCTAGTCATTTTTTACCCTTTCAATTAAAAAAAAAATGAAAAATATTGGACTTTAGCAACAACCATGCTAAAAGCCAAATTTTGTTGTAGGTTGTCTCTCTCTCCTTTTTTTTTTTTTTTTTTTAAAAATTTTCTTTTTTTTTTTTTGAGACAGGTGGGACTCGCGCATGCATGCATGCCAATCTGTCAAATATTAAAACCTCAAAATAAGATAAAGGTTGCTTAAAACACGCGTTGCACCATGGTAAGGCGTGGCCAATTCTATACCAGTAATTTTGCCCCTTCTTTCCTAGCAAGTTGTATGAGTATTAATAACTAGTAACAACTACTTGAAGCAATTGAAAAGCTAGTGGTGATCAGTTAGGTCGATCGGGATTGGACTACGAGCGAAAGGAGAAAATTGCCATTAGATTTATTCAGTGATCGAAAGAAATTATGGAGGTCGGGATTAAGGAAATGAATATTTTTCTCCGGCTTTGTACGATGTTGTTCTCCGTTTTGACAGCTTGTTTAGTAGGCTTAGATACTCAAACCGGGGAGTTTGTCTTATTCACGACAGAAAAGCTACTTTCAGAGTTTTGGACGCTCTCTTGTAAGTAATAGCTTAATTATGGCCAATTGTACTGTTGGTTCGATCCTTCTATTGTCTTTTTATCTGATTTTTTTTTTTTTTTTTTTTTTTTTTTTCAGGATTTTGGTGTATGCGGAATCTGCAGCTGCTTGCTACAATCTGCTTCAGCTATGCAAGTGTTTGATTCCGGCTGCATGGTCTAAAGAAAGCTCGAAATGTCTTATATATACGTAGCCTGGGTTTGTTTCCTTTTGGATCAGGTATTAATTATAATTTCCTCTAATCTCAATCCTCATGGATGGTAAATTAAGATGATAGCATATCTACGTTAGCGTGCAATGTGAAATTAATAGAATGTGTTTAATTAAGCAACGTACACCTGGGAAAAACAGCTCTTCAAACCAGTTCTTATGTACACGATTATGTGCAAAAGGATGTGTACCTTGAAACTTCACCTTGAAATCTTTGTTTGCAGTGATGCACTAAACAAGCCATTAATGTACTGCATGCATGTTTCCGGTGATCAGAAGCCACTGAAATTTTACATTGGCTTATATATATATATATATATATAAAAGTTTAGAATAAGAAAGAAAAACTTACGAAAAACAAAGAAGAATAAGAAAGAATCATAGCCTCAAATCATAGTTGTTCGATGAAATTGTTGGTGGAGCCCCTTCACTAAATGCCCCGTTGGTTAGGTGGATTTCCCTCGTAAAGGATTTAATGAAAACAGTTGGCAGTGATAAAACTGATTGCATAGGAAGATTTAATGAAAACAGTTGCCAGTGATAAAACTGATTGAATAGGCATGTCCCCACGTAAAAGGACTTTGAAAATGAGAGAAGCCAGTTAAGCCAAATTTAGTGGAAATTTTGTAATTAAAAAAAGGATTTTCATTTCAAAGAAAATGGAGGGAACCGGTCAAAGCCAAATTTAGTGATAATTTTGTAATTAAAAAAAAGACCCTCTCCATTTCCTTTGAAATGGAGAGGATCCTTTTCCTGTCCCCACATTGTTAAATTTTGTTTATCAAGTCGACCATGACCATGTAATGCACGTGTCAATTTTCTTTTCCTGAATTTTACTGTATGGAAAGATCCATTAATGCCCATTGGCTTTCACACAGATAACAGTTTTTTAGGTGTCCATTTTGTAATTATTCTTCTAAATTTCAAAAATTCTTAATTGAGTGTATTCATCAATTTTTTTTTTTTTTTTTTAATTTCACTTGTCCAGTAGGATTTTCCATTATATTCTGTCAAAATTCCTAAAATATCCCTATTTTTTTTTTCTTTAAAAAAAAATTAAAAAAAAAATTTCAAAGATTAGGTATGGTACTTTGTAAATTTTGTTAAATTCTGATCGACGTCTAAATTCTTACAATTTTTTTTTCCTTAAAAAAAGTGAAGGGTACTTTGAAATTTTTGACACCCTTTTGTTAAGATTTAACGAAAAATCCTGACGAAATGGTGAAATTGAAAAAATTGATAAATGGATATACTATATTGAGAATTTTTTAAGTTTAGAGGGTAATTGCAAATGTGATAGAAGTTCATAGGGTTGAGTGAAGTTTTCCCTAGGTTTTTTTTGGGCTTCCAAACCAATTATACTTAATTGTTGCTTCTTGTTGCTTGCATGCATACATATATGGATGAAAAGTTGAGAATTGAGAAGCAGGTTTACGATCGACACTTGTAATTAATGCGTTTTTAGTATTGGTAAACGTACAGATAGCAGCTTACATCACATTTGCTGCAAACGCAGCAGCACTCGAGGCTTCAATTCTAGCTGTAACTGGTTCAAATGAATTTCAATGGACAAAGGTGTGCAACAGATTTACAAGATTTTGTGTCCAGATTGGTGGGGCTTTGCTCTGTGGCTTTGTGGCATCTCTCCTAATGGCTGTCATTTCCTCCATCTCCGCCTTTAAGTTGTTTAGGCTCTATTCGCCAAAACAATTCCTGCTCTTCAAGGAAACATAATGCTCTATCCTCAGCCTAATATTTCTACTTTATTTATATCATGAATATGTAGAGCCTTTCGATTGTGTTTTTGTTTTTTTGTTTTCTCTTATGTATATACAACTTTCGTTCTAAGTTCTATTAATTAATGGGGATAGAATAAACCCTTTTAATGCATTTTTAGTTGGACGAATTATGTATAAAATTAAGGCGACTAATTAACTGACTTTTGCGTACTACTAATATTTCTTTTATTATTTTTGTGGAATTTCTTTTTAGTCTTTTCTTTGGATGCAACTTCTTATAATTTTAAATTATATATATAGACACACACACAATATTTAACAGATGTAAAACATAATACCAAACTTAAATGATTTACCTGACTCCATAACTAGTCGAGCGACTCAGAACAACATGATAACACACTTAACAAAACTCGCTTCTTGGAGGTGTTTTGTTTTTTATTTTTTTGGATGAATAATGTTTTTTTAGAATAAACACCAGGTAAAAACTTCCTTGCTTAGATTTTCATGCCAGGAAGTGTGATGATTACTAGCACATGCATTATGTACATAATGCTTGCCAAATGACTGAAATCATAATGAAATGGATATGTTTGAAGAAACTCATAAGGACATGGAAAATAAAGAAAATAGCGGAGCAAATAGTGAAAAAGATTTTCATATGGTTTCGTGTTAGATATTTACGTTCGCCATTAAGGAAGAGCCCGATATGGTTTCATTATACATGCTTTTGGTCGTTGATGATTCTAAATGACTCATATTTATAGCAGAATGGCCGGGTAGATACGAGATAATATGTAATCCGAATGATTTGATGTGATTTTGCAACATGGTACCTCCAGCATGTTTATGAACTCAATTCCTCATGCTTTTTTTTTTTTTCTCTCATTTTTTTGTTACTTTTTGAAGAATTATCAACATACCATTTTGACGCCCTATTTTTATTTTTTTCAAAAAGTTTGAAAGCTTAGAAAATAATTAAACGGTACCAAATAGGGGTGAAGCTAAGAAAAAAAAAAAAAAAAGCTGCTAAAACAACACTTGGGCATGGTAGGAGGCTTAATACGTGCACCAAGGTCAAACCATTTTTTGCCATTTTATGAGAAAATGTGTAGAACCCAACAAATTCAACAATTAAGAGGGCTACCAACCTTAAGCTAGGCAACCACACAGACGCCTAAGCCCCCAAGTTGGCTAAGCCCTGAAACGGCTGGGAGGCTTAGATAGGGTACATGCCTGAGCCTTATCATTCAACAATCAGGGATTAAACTATGATTTTTGGTGTGGAGAGTCTAAACCTAAGTAAATAAATAAATACAAACACTACAAAAATCTCGGTGTTCCGTGTTGTCTAAAAAACGATGTTAACAGTGAAAAGAAATGACGTCAAAAAAATTGGCGTCGTTGGTCAAGTGTCGTGGAACTCTGGTTGAGAAAAATTATTAACGTCGTTTGTAACAACAAATTACGTTAATTGTCTTTGTTACTATGCAAACGACATCGTAAAACCATTTTACGTCGTTTGCCTAGTAACAATGACTATAGTTTACGTCGTTTGTATAGTAACAACGACAATTAATGTCGTTTCAACATAAATGACATTAAATATTTTACATCAATTTTTTTTTCAAATAAACAACACTAAAGTAGATTAAAAAAAAATTAAAAAAATAATTATCCTATTTTCCTAGTTCGTGTTTCTCATCAACCAAATACCAATCAAAACCCAAACCAGACCCATTCTGTTACATATAGGGGTGAGCAAAATCGCCCAAACCTACAATACCTGCCCGCCCCACCCCGTATTTTGCGATTTTTCAGTGTATTTTCATGGGTTCGTGTCCTGATTTTGGATACCCAGCCGAGGCGGGGCGGGTTGCGGGTTCTATTTTCACAACCCACAAGACCCGACCCGCACCGCACATAGATAAATACCTCTTTTGAGGAATTAGGGTTTCCTCATTTTCTATTGTTGCAGCCTCCTCGAATCAGTCTCTCCCTTCTCTGATGGACTACTTCTCTTCTTCTTCTCTTCCTTCTCTTTCTTTCTTCTTCTTTCTTCATTTTCTATTTTAGTAGCACTCCGTCACAGCGCCATTCCCTTATCTTCTTCCTTATCTTCCTTCTCTTCTTTCTTCTCTGATGGTAGCACTTTGACTGACTCTCTCTCTTCTGTGTCTCTCCCTTCTCTTTCTTCTCTTCTTCCTTCTCTGATGGTTGCACTTTGACTGACTCTCTCTCTTCCGTGTCTCTCCCTTCTCTTCTTCCTTAATTCTCTTCCTTCTTCCTTCTTTTCTTATTCCTTCTCTTCTTCCTATTTTTGTAGATCTGATGATCTATCAGATCTAATAGATCTATTTTGATCTGGTATTTACCCCGCACCCCGCCCCGCCCCGCCCCGCAGACCCGCGACCCGGCGAATTAAAATGAAAACATGCGAGTTGCAGGTTCACAGTTAGAACACCCGAGCACTGCGGGCCGGGTATCGGATATCTGTGATACCCGGCCCGATCCGACTCATGCTCACCCCTAGTTACACAGAAAGATCATCAAGCCGAAACCAAAATCTGCATACAATCCACAACCATCAAGTACCATAGCTAAACAAAGTTTAGCTATTCTCACAAAACCAACACATCATCCACTGAAAATCCACCCCAAACGGTCATTACACAACCAAAAAATCAAAGGAAACAAAAAGCCAATTAATCATGAATCCCCAAAATCGTTAAGCCAAAAAACCCCAACATTTAACCAAAAGCCCACAACAAAATCCTCAAGAATATCCATTTGGTTTTGAGTTTCAACAACCAACAAATCATACCCAAAATCAATTGAAAACAAAGAATGAAACCCATGTTCAGGGAAGGAAATTCGGAGCTTGGAAGCCGCCTGTGTTGGTGTTGCTCTGCCAGCCCACAACCTCATCAACCCTCCAAAAATCGCACCTCTCGATTCCTCTTTCTCAGCCCAACTCTCTCTCCTCTCTCTCTCTCTCTCTCTCTCTCTCTCTCTCTCTCTCTCTCTCTCTCTCTCAAAGCAGACACACATTAGGGGTGTGCATCTTGTGATGGAAGAGAAAAGTGTTATGAACCCGATATTCTATTTCCTTAATAAGTTATATTAGTATATTTGATTGTATTTCCCTAATAGGCTATTTCCCTAATAGGATAAACCCTAGATTTTATTACCTAAATAAGTAATACTTTATTCTATAAATTCAGTGTAGATGTCATATGACAAATCATTTAATAAAATATCAATTGCTTTAAGCAACAATTGAAGGTTGATTGATAAGTGATGAATGTTACACATTCAAGCATCTTAATTAACATATGTTAATCTCTTGGTTTTATTATAATATGATGTTTTGTATTGTTTTTGTGTTTTTCTTTATTTTGTAGGTTTTTGAAGAAAAACACTTAATTCCATTAAAGTTCCAAGCGAAAAAGACTTGTTGTTGAAAAGCTGAAGAAAAGTTTGAAGCAGTTTGCTCGAGCGCACCATTGAAGGCAAAGGGGATCGAGTGCCCAATTTAGGCGATCGAGCGCACCTGAGCTCGAGCGGCCATTCCTTGCGCTTGAGTGTCTTTGTGCGCTGGAAGATTCCGAAGTCGGCGAACCTATTTTGAAAAATGCAAATCCGACTCCAACTCAATCTTGGACTTCCTAAGGTGCACGAAATTAACTAGAGTTGTTCTTAAACTCTATAAATACTCCCTTAAGTCCTCCGAAACAGATAGACAAGTTTGAGGAAAGAATCAAAGGCTTCAAAGAAGGGTTTATCTTAGTTTTTCTTTAGTTTCGATTTTTCTTTGTTATTTTCTTATGAGGATGATTTTCATCCAAATTATGTGTAGTTAATACTTTAGTTAGGGCTAAATTGAAGTCCTAATCATGTCTTTTTAAGGTTTCAATTTGTCTTGCTACAATTCATATTTTAATGTTTAATTTGACTATTTTCGATATTCTTGAATTTCTCACATGTATGTGTTTGATCATCATATGCTTGTAGTATGGATAGATTATTTAGATCAATTTGGATGGCCGAGTCCTGGTCTTAATAGAGTAACAAAAGAACCCCATCACAGGTTCTTGGATTAATCAACATGAAAAACCGGAATAGATGCCATGCTCTAGGCTTCATGTGTTTGTCGATCTCCATAGTTTTATGCTTTCTTGAAAAACAACTTAGTAGATTCCATACTAAATCATTTGAGAAAGAAAATAATTAGAGTAGATGTCATGCCTAATTCGTAACTTAGAAAGATCAATAGCCTAAGGAGTATATGTTATGCCCTTAGGTTGGCAAACATTGAGTATCATGATATGATTGTAGCATTGTGTATATTGTTTACCTTAATTGAGTATGATTAGCGGTGGATATCGAAACTTTACATTTTTTTCTTTATTATTTCAATTCAATCTGTTATCTCGTTCCATTCACAATATATTTTTAGGAAATTCTCTTTAAGCATAATTTACACAAATCTTCTTTGAAATGATCTCATATTTGTCATCTATACTATCGTTTTGATCTTGTGTACTTGCGAGTAAAACGTGCATTTATTTGCCTATTTATTTAGGTGGATATTTGTACAACAAGTTTTTGGTGTCGTTGCCGGGGATTGCGTTAAAATTATGTTTAGAAGTTTTTCCTTTAGTTTATTCATTTTTATTTAAATTAATTTTTTTTTTATTTTCTCCATTCTACAGATCTTGAACCAGCAACAATCTGTGTCTACAGATTATGTTTCTGTAGATTCTGAGTTTGCAACAGCACGATCGAGCGCACTCTAGAAGCTGCTCGAGCATTCTCTGCGATCGAGCGCACCAACCACTCCGCTCGAGCGCAGATTTCTTTATAGCTGCGATCGAGCGCCCCTTTCACTATGCTCAAGTGTACATCCTCCAAACAGCAGCACTTAAGCTACTGTGTTGCTACAGAAGTTGATCTTTTGCCCATGCAAGGTCATTGATCTTAGAATTTAGCAGTTATTCCATACAATCTTAAAATCAAACGCACAATTCAACAACCTTGAAGACAAAGAAAAAAGTCTGATATAGAAGAAGACTTCGAAGTTGAGAAAGAGATGGCAGAAGCTAACGAAGAAAATCAGCTCGAGCGAAAGCCGATGAAGAATTCTTTCATTTCACGAAATCTAAACCAGCCATCAGCATTGCTTTCCAACCGAATGTGCAGATCAATTTTTATTTGTCTCTTCACCTGCTCAATATGGTTCCACATTATAGAGGCACACCTATGGACGATCCTTATCTATACATTCAGGATTTCTTTAATCTTTACAAAACTCAGAATATCCATGGCCTAAACGCGGAAGGAATCAGGTTAATTCTTTTTCTTTTTCTTTAAAAGATAATGCTAAGCTTTGGATAAACTCTTTGGCTGCAGGATCTATTCACAACTGGGAGGAATTGGCAACAAAATTTTTAAAGAAATTCTTCCCAGCCCAACAGACAAGACAATTGAGGAGGAAGATTCAGACCTTCCAACAAAAATACGGAGACCTTTTCTTCGAGGAGTGGGAACACTTCAACGAGCTACTTCTCAAATGCCCACATCACAACTTAACTCAAGAAGATCAGGTACAAGCATTCTTTGAAGGTTTAGATAATCTTAACAAAAGTCTTGTAGAGTCAGCTCGTGGAGGTGTGCTGATGGAGAAAAGTAGCGAAGAAGCCATAGAGCTCTTTGAGACTTGAAGCGAGAACTCTCAATAATTCTCACCCAGATGGAGACAAGGACTCAAAGGAAAACGTGTATATGAAGTGAGTGTAAACAGCGGAATTCAAACTTAGATGGCTACCATGGAAGGAAAACTGGACATGCTCGTCAAAGCCATGACTTCTCAGAATATCTCTCCAGTTGCACAACTTGAGGTATGTGTCATATGTTCTCATTCCGACCACACCATTGAGACTTGTCACATGTCTTCATTTATAGATCAGAAGCAAGTAAACTATGTGGGACAAAACAATTTCCCTCAGAAGAACAATTTGTACTCCAACACTTATAATGCAAGGTAGTGCAATCACCCCAATTTTTCATGGAGTAATAATCAGAATGTGCAGAATCCACAAGGGCAGCAAAGAAATTTTCAACAAGGGAATAATTAACAGGCTTCACCACAAGTGATGCAACCCAATCCGGAGCAGAAAAAAAATGATTTTGAAGGGGCCATACTCCAGTTCATAACCGCACATCAACAGACTAATGCTCAGATTAGTCTGTCTATTAAAAAATTAGAAGCAACAACTAGCCATGCCATTCAGAGATTGGAAATACAAGCGAGGGCAGATGGCCAAGGAGATGATTGAGAGGAAGATGGGCCAATTCTCATCCCAAACAATACTTAATCCAAGAGAACATGAGCAAGTCAATGCTACAACATCTCTTAGGAGTGGTAAGGTCAGCACTCCTAATAAAAGCCATATGGCAAATCATTTAAAAGCAACGCTAATTTAGCAACCTTTTACATTAAAGATGAGAAATATTTTTAAATGAACATCGTTACTGTAGAAGCGACGTAAATGGAGATTTTAACGTCTTTTTAAAAAAATAAAAAAGAAAGAAAGAAGAGAAAAACGACACTAAAAAATAGTGTCACAAAACATTTTTTTTTTTGGTAGCGATAAATATATATAGTCTCTTTATGTGTGTGCATGCAAGTTTATGAAAAATAAAAGAGAAACAAGTCTTAAATTTAATTCTATACTAAGTCATAAGTCATAACTACATACAAAATTTATGTGTCTATAAAATCATCTTAAAAGAAAACTTTTCTTTCGAATACAAAATTTTCCTAGTTTGCTATAGATATTTAAAAAAAAAAAATCCATCTCCTTCGAATTATGCTAGGATTAAGATGCTAAACGAAAGGCTCGCATTATCAGGTTTGAATAGTTAGTGATTATTTAATAATATTGTAGTAATGTCTATTTGTAAGCCCTGAGTCTACTATTGATGATAATAATACTATCAAAGATTTATTGATAATTATCTCAAATTAACTATTTCCGCTTTCCGCTACATATTTGCTTTGATAATTAGTGTAACATAGTGTATTCAGCCAGTTATAGTTAATTGATTTAGAGGCACTTCGGGTAACACTCCAATTTAATCAAGTTAATTGACTTAACTATAGGGCATTACAATTTTGTTGCAAAGTCGATACTCTGCAAAATCTCTTATGAGAGTGAGAAATCTCTAAGTCTTATTTCTTGTGGTTTAAGGTTTGGAGATGAACCATGAAATTAATTACCAATTAATTAATTTCACTGGGGCGTTATAGCTGATGACACATTGCAGAATCTCGGAAATCGCTTATGGTAAATAATACTATCGGCTGACATTGTAGACTTAATATTTTGAAATGTATTTATGTACTAAAGGTTTAGTATAGTACTATTTTATATCAATAATGTGTATATTATAAAAATTTCAATTAATGTAATGATTCTTAATAAATTTTTTGGTTGTAATGATTAATGTTGGTAGAAATATCATATGTTTCCGCTGCACAGTATTTTTTTTGAAGAATAGAGATCCTTAAGTCTTATTCCTTGTTAAATGAGACTCGGAGACACACCATGAATTTAATTACTAATTAATTAATTTCTCGGGGCATTACAGTTCAGCTATGAACTAGGTCAGGACCAATCTCCCTAAATCATCGAAGCTTTCTACCGACTTGGGTGGGAGGCTTCCAAACCATCTCCAAGCTGCTCCCTTAAGAGTGAGTGGAAATGGAAAAGCTCAACAAGCTATCTTAGCCAAGACCCCATGAAGCATTGATTGTGCTCGATAAGTGTGCTCGGTTGGATCTTTAGACTCATTGTACATCTCAATTTGTAAGACCTTGAACTTTCTCAGCCAGGAAAATTTCATTAACTCATCGGTGAAGGGCAGATTGGTGTTCTGCAACAAGTTTTCTATCGCAAACTTCTAGCCCTTCTCCTTTGAGTCATTTCTTTGTATTTGGTATGCAATTCCTCAACAATGACATTCAGATTGTTTCCATCGCCAAGAGTGCTCACGGAATGAGAGCTTGGCTCTTGGGGATTAGCTGAGGGTCGGTCTCAGCCACCATAGCATATTATCGCACTATACCAATCTTGTAATGCCCTAAAATATTTAGAAATGATTTTTTTTTTATGTTTGACAACATGTTTGATTAAAAACACTTCCCAATTTTTATAAAGCATTTAAATAATGTTTTTATTCAGAAAATGCAACCATCAAACGTTCGATGTTGGATAGTATAATCACGTTCTCTGCAAAACCTGTGTATGCTCAGAAGGTGTTAGTACAAACATCAAACATTCAATACTTTTATAGAACGTTCGATGTGCTCTTATCAAATGTTTGGTATCTTCTTCAAACGTTTGATGAGAAACCCTAAATTCTTTGATATAAATACATCAAACGTTCAATGTCGTATATCAAACATTCGATCATGTTTCAAAATGGATTTTACATAGGGAACTAGCTTTTCACCCTCATTCCTCTATAAAATACTCGACCCAAAACATCTAGAAACCACTTATCAAAGACTTGAGGAGGATTTTTGAGAAAAAAAAATTTTCATTTGAAGAAGACTATCTTTTTCAAAAGTAACCTTCGAATCCATACTCTTATTTATGTTGTATTTCATTGTTTTACACAAACTATGGCTATGTTATGCTTTCAAAACTATGTCATGATTATTTAAAGGCTTTTATGTTAACTCTCTAAAATATTTTGATAAAAATGATGACTTTGTGTTTTATCTCTTAAAATGTGTGTTTTATAGGTTCTTTGATTTTGTTCTAAGTCTAAATATAGTTGTGATTAAGTTTGATAGAAGTTTTTAGAGTTTTATGCATTCTTTTGACCTACATTGAACCTTTTACTGTTTGGTCAAATGTTCGATATTGAAGTATTAAACATTTCATCATCGTGTCAAACGTTCGATGGTGACTAAAAATGTCAAATTATTATTATTATAAGACAAAGAACACACATACCCTACGATTAACAAGAAATTTCGTTCTTTGCATGTTGTTGGGTTGTTTTACAGTTAACTTGTAAGATGTCTGAGGCATCAGATGAGCAATCGAGGTAAGTATTTTAACTGAGTAATAAAACTGCAAATTTAGAAGTGCGATATGTTAGATAACTGAACATGTTTCCCTATATGATCAAGTTTACCATTTTTATGACATGATGTTATTTGCTTATATATTTCTCTATTTTTAAATAGATGAATAATACATGTATAATAAGGTTATGGTACATGGGTTCGTGTAGTAGAACAGTTATGGTCTTACTATTAATATAAGTTGATTCTATAATCAAAGAGTTTTTGTTTTTTTTTGTTTTTTTTTTTTTATGAAGAGGGTCTTGGATCTAATGGTTAAGTTTTGTGACAGCGCACCATTTTTTGAGTAGGTCACCAGTTACGATTTTGCCGGTCAATGTGGGCTACATGAAGTCGGACTCGGTCGAATTGTTAGTATAAGACGGTATGTTTATGCAATGTCCGAAGCACTAGAATTTTATTAGAAATCCTTTGAGACGTGCTAACCCTGCGGAGAGTGGGTAATGTCTCGGTAGACCATATTATTAACGTATGACTATTTATATTATATTCATGGAGCATATTTCTTACATATGTGATATAGATGTTTAATCGTCGAGGTTATGTTCCTTCTTTTAAAATTAAAACGTCATTTTTGTCAAAAGGCATAATATCGGAGATTGGACCTGCCATTTGTGGAAATATGATGTATAATTCATAACTACATTTTTTTATTAATTTTATACCTCACATCTTTCAAAATAACTTACTTACTAAGTCAGCTGACTTTCTCAGTTACTTTCTTCTCATAAAATACTTCGGTATTTTGCAAACCTTCAATGATTTGATCAGTTGGGACTCTCACCAAGATTTTGGTATCGAGACAGCAGTTGATATTCTCAGGTTTAATTTTTTAGATGTAAAGCTATGTGCCCATATTTATTGATGATAGAATTGTTTATTACTTATGCACTTAGATCAATTATTTCGTTGTTTATTCTAATAAATGTTTAATTGGGAATCCAGACAGTTACCAGTTAATTATTTTGGACGCCCTATAGACATTATACTTCGGGTTAACCTCTTTTCAATGGTTAATCTTGTGTGTAAGAAGATCCTCAAGCCAATATTTTACATATTCTACTTTCATAAGGAGAATAGAGGTATTTATGAGTCTTAATCGGATAATTAATGTTAGGAGGCGAACCATGAATTTACTTACAAGTTAATTAAATTCTTGGGGCGTTACAGATCTCATCTGGTTGCCTCCTCTTCTTCTCTCTTAGGATTCGTTTGTTCCTCATTTCGAGAAGGTTCTTGGTCTCTCGAATTACGATGGGCTTGCCGCAGAAGCGCTTGGTTTTGTTGCACCAGGATTTCCATGTGCTAAGACATTTGTAACTATTGTTCCCCAAGAGTAGCTAGACGCTGGTCTTGAGGTTTTGGGTTTTTGAGGTTTCTGCTCCTAGTGCCCCTCCTTTAGGGTGAGTGGTTTCCTCTTTGTTGTTTATGGTACTTCTCGACTTGGTATTCGACATGTTGGGTTTTGTCTAGAAACGAATGATTATTCTCGAAGACCACACCAAACTGTTCGAACAATTTCCTAATGCCAAATGCTGGATCAATTCACACTTGCAAAATAAAAAGGATGCAATGCAAGCACTAGAGCTGCTCAGGTGTTAGTGCCCCATTCCTTGTACTTTATGAATGTCTTTAGCTAGTGGGCTTAGGGTCTGTTTGGGATTACAATTTTAAAAATAATGATTTTAAAATGTGCGATATGAAAATGTGATTTTTAAAAACGCAGTTAAGTATTTGGTACAATCGTAGTTTAACACCTCATTACCTGTGATTTGATTTGTGTTTTCAGATTGCAATTTTTTAAAAAATGCAATACCAAACGATCTATATTTTGCGATTTGATTTAAAATTGTAATTTTTGTCTACAAAATCGCAGTCCCAAAAACTAGGTCCTTGAACCCGTTTTTTACCTTATCGACTAATTTTTTGGGCTTCTGTAAGTATGTTTTGTGGGCCACGTGGCTTTGCTAGCCCAATTCCCAACAAATGCCTCTATTGATAAATGGGTATAGACAATCGCTTGAAATGCTAGAATTAAGCTATTTGAAGCCTATATGCTTACCTTTAAAACGTTGGCAAAAAAAAAAATAATAATAATATAAAGGCAATTGTCTTTATTATTATTATTTTTTGTTGGGCATTTTTGGGCCCCCGCTAAAACCCAATTATTTTGTAATTTTGGTCAATCATAAGGATCTTTGAATTTATTTTTATACCATAATAAGTAATTTGTAATTTAGACCAACCACATAAACTAATTTTAAATTATCATTTTTTTTTGTGCGTTTTTAGGCCCATGCTAAAACCCAGTAAATATCTATTATCCATATGCATGTGATAGTAGACTTTAAAAACAGAAAAAAGTAGCCTTTTTTTTTTTTTTGAACTAAAAGGGTACGTACGTATAACATCAAGTGGGAAAACGAAGGCCATCATCTAGACATGGTTCAATCTATTTTTGTTGGAATAATGGTTCACTGATAACGACACACAGAATTTTAATAGATTCTTCAATCATGTCTTTATTTCCTTTAGCCTTTTAGATATTTATCTCTCAAACACATGCACAATTCATATCCAAATAATTAAACTAGTGCATCGATCTTCTTCTTGATTATCTAGCTAGCTGATGATGCACCCTATCTTAAGATCAGTGATTGAATCATAGAAAAATGAAATTACATTCATAGCCTTAGAGACAAATCAAGCTGGTTTAACTCTTCTCTCACATTCTCAGGTCGGTAGTCCATCTCACTCCTCCCATAAAAAGTAGCAAATCTTCCGGCTAGAGGCGGTTGAACATGCCGAATATGGCTTGTACCGGCTAGAGGTGGCTGAGCTCTGGCGTCGCCCGAGCTTAGCTCCCTGCTTTTCTTAGCCAATGTTCTTTCTAGCTTGTGAGCGTTTTGGTGCCCACCAAGCGCCTGTGAACTATAGAACTTTCTTTGGCAGTAATTGCAAGAGAATATCCGCGGCGCTGCAGCGGCCGTGGCTCGAGGTGACCGCTCGGGGAGGAGATCTAGATTTGGCTGCTGATTGTTGGGCTGCAGGCTGAGATGAAGAGAAGTGTTGGGTTGGAAATCCATGGAAGCAAGAGAGAGAGAGAGAGAGAGAGAGAGAGAGAGAGAGAGAGGTTTAGTAGTCTTTGTGGGAAATGAAAGAGTGGGGGATGGATGAGAGTATATACATGTGAATTGGGGAGAAGATTTGTCTTAAATTATATATGGGCCGCTTGAGAGGTTCACTGTTTCTGGTTCAAGCACGAATAGTATAAAGAGTGGAAAGATGGTGGCTTTGAGTAGTGAGTGCGAAAGAGAGAGACAGATAGCTGCAGAAATCAGAGAGGAATTGAAGGGCTGTCTCCTCCATTAGTGGCAGCGTCCAAATCGCTTGTCGGTCTATGAAAATCTGTTTTTTTTGGATTAATTATACTTTTAAAATATAGCTTTGTTATAGTTATTGATAAAAAAAACTTGTTTGTCTTTAATATTGTGTGGACCATTTCCAAGCTCTTTCCTTTTTTCTTTTTTCTTTTTTTTTTTAACTTTAAAAAGTCAAAATTTAAATAAATAACTTTTTTCACAAAACACACCCAAAACCTTAAAACTTATTACATCAAAACATTTTTTTTTTTTTAACCAAAGCACCTCTTCAAAAAGGCTGTCAAATACCACCATTGAGTTAGTTGGATAATGCTTTTTAAAACGTGTTTTTTCCTTTTCAGTTGAAAAAGTAATTTTGAGTATGATTTTAGTATAAAGTTTTTTTTTTTAAAGAAAAAAAAAAAAAAACTCCTTGGAGAGATCGTGCATTAACAAACAAGCCGATAATGTTGTTTGATTTTTAACCCATCTAATCATAGGTCCAATCACACCTTGGTTTGATCTTACAACCCCTTATCAACAAGAATTTGGAGATTATGCAGTAATCTTATCAAATATCCATTATTAGTATTAGATGTTAAACAATATAAATTATCTTGGCTAGACAAAAACTGCAACAAGATTAGAGACCATTTATATATGACAATAATTATCCAGTGGAGTGTGCTACATGCACTGGATTCTTACAGTGAAATCCATGATAATCCTCCTGGACAACTTAAAGTCACAGGTCAGTGTTCAGACTGATCATGAAAGACATTCAATCTCATAAAGCCCGTGCAATCATGTTCCTACGTACATTTGCGAATAGAGGGCAAAGTTATACATCCCTCATTTAACAAGTACCCCAAAAAAAAAAAAAAAAAAAAAAAGGACTAAAGACAAACAAGGACATGTTCGGTATTCTGAATTAAAATAAGACAAGAATATAAATTAATATTAATGGGAATTAGTATTACTGATAGAGTAATGATATACATTATATTTTTATTCTACAATTAATCAATAATGTTGATGTGGCACTCAAAATAAGCTATTAGAACTTTTTTTCTATTTAATAAGAGCATTCATATTGAGCTCAACAAATGTTTAGCTAAAACATTACTTTTTCTATTTTAGCTATCAACTTTTCATAAGAACTTACATCCGACTCAGAATTTTAGCTAACAATTTTCATTATTTTATTTAAATATTCATTATCTATTCTTTTTTTATTCTTTCTTTATTCTTCCTCCAACAATCATATTTTTGAAACCTTATCATTTTCTAATAATTATATTTTTTAAAAATTTGTCATTTTTATTGATCATTTTTTAAAAATTCATTTTTTTTCATAATGGTCTTTTTTTTTTAATTTTATCTTTTTCTAAAGGTCTTTTTTTTAAAAAAAAAAAATGAAGCATTCAATACTAAAGAGGAATACTTAAAAAACAAAATATACCAAAGAGGAAAGCAGGCGCAGGGAAAAGAAAAAAAAAAAGGAGAAAAGTTGCTGAACACTTAGCAGCTTAGCAAAAAATTGGGTATTTTACTAAGCTAGATGTGAGAGTTTTTTAAGAAAATTTTGATACAAGGCTCAACAAAGTAGCTTTTTAGCTACTTTGTTGAGTCCAATGTGAGTGCTCTAAAAATTAATCTTAAGGTTAGTTGAGAGTGTTACGTCAATCTTATTGTATAAATGTTGAATAAAATTATATTATTTAGCATTTCTCTAAATAATAATATAATTATTCAGATTCTTTTTTCTAGTTGCGACACTTATCACAATATATATACACTCACAGTTAGTAGAATATCTTATGGCATGTGCATGTTGAAGTATTGCTTGTGGTACTATAATTTGTGCTATAATTATTTTTATAAATTAATGTGAGTCCTATTATTAATGAAATGATTAAATAAAAAATTTGATTTATCACTTTAATAGTTACAGGTAATTGGCTTTTCAACCATACATTCCAAGTACAAAAATGCGCGGGTTACACATGTCACCTCTCTTTTTATTTTCTTGTAGCAGATCTCTTTCATAACATCACCTTTGACTCTTATTCATAAAGCTTTTTTGGTCCACTAAAAAATTCAGATTCAGATCTAGACCTCAAAAAATCCAATCTTAATGATTCTATGCCTCACCTCCTCAAATTGCGTCTTATCCACCGCTGTACAACTATCTCGTCATATCCCTTGCAGAACTAAGCTAAAATAATTTTTTTTTATTGATACTCATACCATTCATTATGAGCAACTACATCTAATTTCGCTAGCAATTTTTTCGATTACTTTCTTTACTTTGGAGAAATCTCTCTAAAGCTATGGCCGGATTAAATGTTGTCCATATTAGATTTTTTTTTTTTCTTTTTGATATTTGTATTTTAGATAAAGAAAAGTGCATTGATCATCATCGTCGATGATGATGAGAGACAAGTTATGGAGGGCCCTTAATCAATTTGGGGAAGTACCTGCTCTGAACATTAAAACTGTCCTAATGATCAGAGACGTAACATGTACCTAGTCTTAGGATCGTGACTATCAATCTATCAGCCACATGGTCAGAGCTTTGAAGGGCAAAAGTCCTACATAAGGGAATTGTAGATGCCTCAGTAGGACCCACGCTCCTTGTGTATGTAGGCCACCAAGGTCTATCTTCAGTCCTCTCTCTCTCTCTCTCTTCATATTTATCGTTTGTTAACTGAGCCAAAGCACATGGCCACAGGATATACAACTGTAGAATAGCAGACACTAAATCTAATATGCGCCCCCAAACGTGCACTACAATCATCACCCCTATGAACTTATTAAGGTTTATTAACAGAATAAAGATTGCTTTGTAACATGATTGTGGGATCATAATCTTGCAGGTCAGCTATGATTGCGCTGAGCCTTGTCTTCAGAAACACAACACAAACCAGGAAACTGCCTATTGTTGTTGTTTTTGTTAGCCAATTATTCCTAATGTTACAGGCCAGTTCGAAACATAAATTCTTTGTAAATCAACACAACGGCATATCAGTCAATGGACAAGCACCCATTCACGTACTTTTCGATAATCTCAAATTTTCGCGAATTCAATACGAATTCAATATAAAATTGATAGATTAGAGTTAAAAGATTTAACTTATTTAATTAAATGGGTCGGATTAATGTAAACTTATATACTCTTATACATATATATCGACACAATCCAAATCTGATGCGACATAAAAATTAATAATTTTTTATATGACCTACAAAACCGACACGAACTAAACATATTGAATTTCTTTAAAAAGGAACAATATAAGCAAATTATTACTGTAAATATTACTAAACTTGACTAACAAAAACCGAGATCATTTCTTAATTGGCATGCCATCATGTATATCACAAATATTCAATATTTATTGTGTCTTGGAGTCAACAACATGTAAGATGTAACGAAAACGGAGTCAAGCCATGATAGAAGTTTAATTTTTAGAAGTAATAATACTTGTTAACTCTATGTCTATTTTATATTTACCTAATAGAAACTCCTAACACAGAAGAGAGTATTGCAAAAAATTTAAACTTTGATATACTAAATTGAGAGATTTTCAACTTTAAGGACATTGCAAAAATTATAACATTTCAGAGCGATAAGTGAAATTATCCATTTTTTTTTTTTTTTACAGCAAGCTTTCATCGCAGTTACATATTTTACCATAGACACCTTTTTAGTGCCTATTGAATCATAGACTTTTGATGCCACTTATTATAACTTTAACAATGATAATTGTTTTCCTTTTTGTTTAAAGACTTTCTTTTGGATAACGAAGAAAAGCTCTATACATCTACAAGAAATATGATCCATAGGAAGGACCAAAAGTTGTCTCTAAAGGCCTTTATGTCATCACTAATGACTATTAGTGTTGCACTTTCGCTGTTGAGAAAAACTTATTAGTTATGACTTTCAAATAGCATTATGTGTCGTCGCTAAAAATGCCGCACGTGAAGCGATGACTGATCAATCCTATCAACGATGATATTACGTCATCACTGATATTAATCATTTCAACGATGATAGATTATATGCACATCATCAGCGACGACTATATGAAGAAATTCGTGGGCCTAACTCATCCCATAAAACCGGCTTGATAGGAGAGGATTGCCCACTCTTATAAACATGCCCAAGGTCTTGTCCACAGGCGATGTGAGACTATTCCTCAATACCTTCCCTCACGTGCAGGCCAGTATTTTTTTTTCTGGTCCTTGTGGTAGGCTCTGATACCATGAAGAAATTCGTGGGCCTAATTTATCCCATAAAACCGGCTTGATAGGAGAGGATTGCCCACTCTTATAAACATGCCCAAGGTCTTGTCCACAGGCGATGTGGGACTATTCCTCAACACTATACACATTCATGGTTGATGATAAGTATTCTAATAATGTATTTTTAAAAAAATAAAAGAATTGCCAATTACTATTTTAATTTTTTGGTATCAATTATATATCTAAATCGACACTTTATTAATCAGCATAGAAGAACAAAACAAAAGAAAAAGAAAATCAACTACAACCAAATCAACAAGGGCAAAGCATTGAACAAAAGCATATACCATATTAACATAGTAAAAGAGATCCATTGAATATATAATATCATACATTAGAAAATAAATGGAATACAAAATGCAAAATTTCATTTCGGCAGAAAACTTTGGACAAGGAAACAAAGCAAAACTAAGATATGAACCTGAAAAACCTAGCCTTTTTCACATATCCTGAAGAACTTGGGACCACTTCAATTCCCTGTGAGATTTGTACAAGCTCCACAATACATCAACAGCGTGGATCAATGTAATTTGCACAATTTAGAGAAGGTAGAGTCATTTACAATCCATGAGCATGGAATTGATCACATGCATCAAAAAATTGATACTTGAGAAATCAACACCAATAATTGTAGGCAAGCTACGTTGATGGTTGAGTATGTTATAGACTTTATTGAAGATGGGCCGTACATGTAGCACAGCCATCTCTTTAGTTAATTAGTAATTAAACCATGGTGCTACTAATAACCCTCCTTAGTGAGTTTTGGAGAGGAAAAATTTGGGTAAATTTTTATTTTTATTTTTGTTGCAAATAGATAGGCAACATGCACTTTACAATTAATTATAGGGATAAATGCAAAATCAATTCTTGTATTTGGCCTAAATTACAAATCACTTTTTGTGGTATCAAAATGAATTCAGAGGTTCTTGTGGTATGCTAAAAATATAATTTAGTCTTACCCTGAAGTCAAATTCCGTTAAAACATTTAATGGATTCCGTTAGGTGCCACGTCAAAACCAATAAAATAACGACACGTGTCACTCTTAATAAAAAATTTAAATATATAAATTAAAAAATTAATTATTTTAAAAATATATATATATAAATCGATCACCATAATAATATAAGGATAGAATAATCATATAAGTATCACCACAAGTGGATCATATATAAGTAGGAGTCATACATCATAAATAGGTGAAGTCATCTCAAATATATAAAGCAATAGTCTAAGAACATAATAGGTACTCTAACATGCATGCTTTGTTCTGATTATGTTTTGCTGTTGTGGTGACATGTATGAGCTCGAAGAGGATAGAACACCTTATCCGGAGACCTTTAAGTGGTTTTATGTCCACGCGGGGCCAGCCTTCGATGTTGAAACTCAGCTTTGTTTTGTGTGTTTTTTTTTCATGTTCCTTTTCAGTGCGCGCTGTTTGGCGTGTGCACTTGTTTATGTTCCAGTATTGGAACCATTAGGAAAAGCCAGTGGTGTAACATCGATGTTCCAAAAGGTGTTTGACTTGATCATGTAGTCATCAAAATTTCGCATGATCAGCTCTTCTGAGTCCTGACCATGCAATTAAGCTGTAGCAAGATTAATTAGGTACAGTGTTTGAACTCGAGTTTTAAAATTATTGGAGATCTTTTGTGTAGCATGACTGATTATAATTATGCACTTAAAAAATCATATAATTTAGTCCTTATGTTTTCATTTGACTTTTATTTTGATTTAGTTGTTGAGTTTTCAATTTTAAAAATACAGTCCTTAAATTTTGTCTAAGTTTAAAATTGGCCATTTTGTTACTTTATTCTCGAAGTTAATTAATAGTTTATCATCTGTCACATATGTCTCATTTTACAAGTCAATATCCAACACCTCAATGCAATGTCAAGTCAGCAAGTACCAAGTCATTCATAAATTTAAAATACAAAAATTGGACCCAATTGATGTTGATGTGGCATTGCATTGGTGTGCTAACATGGATGCTAACGTGACAAATGAAACACATATGGTATAAATGACAAAATGTTAGCTTTGATTGTAAGATAATAGAATAATCTATTTAAATTTGGACAAAATTTAAGGACTATATTTTTGAAATTGGAAACCTAAAGATTAAATCTAAATCAAATAAAAACATATGAGCCAAATATCATTTTTCCCTTTCACTTTTGATTAAATAATGGATATTATTGATACAAGACTAAGAGAAAAAACATAAACACTAAACAATTGGAATTTGGGATATTCATATATATTCATGATATCAATTACTTTGAACGGCTCAAATAATATATATTACATAGGCCAAATAGATAATAATATACCATGAAAAGAGTAATGATGCACTTTACATTAATTTATTACACTCATGTCACATCAGTTAAGTGATTGATATTATAAGCTACTTAAAGTACATTATATCAACCAATGTGACATGAGTATAATGAATAGTTGTACAAAGTAGCATTATTCTCATAGAACAAGAGTTTAAATATTTGAAAATGAGTAATGATATGCTTCATGTACACTTATTTTATCACTCACTTCATGACGTGACACGAATTGAGTGGAACTATATTTTCAACTCATACCACGTGAACGGATATGAAGTGAACATGATAAAATGAGTACGAAAAATAGATTTACTATTTAAAATGACATGACCCAAGCATATACTTGATAAACATCTCCACTGACCAATACCTTTTAGTTTTGGGACAATGTATAACAGTAGTTGTGTTTGACAACATACTCCTTCCTTTTTCTTTTTCTTTTTTCATTTCTTTAAAAAAAAAAAAAAATCACAACAAAACTCTTTATTTCTCAACGAAAAAATGGAAAAGAAAAGAAGAGATAGAGGGGATAAAGACGTGGTGGGGAAAAGCCCTTCGTGTTGCGTGAGAATGGAATGTTTAGCATGTATTATATGGGTGGCAGACAAAAGCGCAACACAAGTTGACAAAAGAAATCGACACGTCAGGGGTATTGGAAGCCGAGGTGTCAGCACTGAGCTGGTCCTTAAAGTGGGGATGGAGATAAAACTCGTATTGTTTCTTCAACTTTCTTCACTACATCTCTCTCTACGTGTCCTTGTAATATTGATGTATTTGTGCAGCAAATAACAAAGATGGCAAAACTAAGCATTAAACGTACGCTGTAGATATTTCTTTCTTTAGGGAAGCCAACCTAAAATGCAGAATATGTAATCCACATGTACACAATCCCAAATATCTATCTAAGCATGCTATGCTTCGAGTACAATTCTTAAACGTTTTACATGTCACACGGGGATCTCACAAGGGACAAGGAAGTGATCATTTTGTGTATTTTAAGAGTTAAAAAAACGAATGATACTACTCTTTACATTCATTTATCATATTTATTTTATATTAGTAGACGTGACGAATGTTTTCAGATGAATTACGTTGTATATGTTGTGGTTGTTTCAAAGGACAAAGCGACTCATATTGCAGCTTGACAATTATGGAGTCTGGCTTCAATAACCGGCAGGCCTTCTTCTTCTCCTGCATATTATATATGCCGCCCCAATACTTGTGATGGAATGGAAGTAGGCCATCTCTGACATGCCTTTTTTCTTGGCTCTATTAGGCTATGGGGCCTCATGTCTCTCAATTAAGTGGCTTCGCATATGTCCGCCAATCAAAAAAAACAAAAGAAAAGTTACTTGAATCATACCAAAACAATCAATTGTATTAATGTCTCTATAAAACTATAAAAATAATGTCAATGTCCCCGAAAGTCAGTAAAATAATAAAAATTACTATAAAAAATTTTTTAATAAAACAAAAATATCTTTATAAATTAGAAAAGATCAAAAACTAAAAAATAAATTTTTTCTTTTTTTTTCAAAGAGAGGGGGTGGCCGAACCACCTCCAAATGGGTCAGGGTGGTTCGGCCACCCCAGATAAGCCAAACCACCCCTGTTGGCCAAGGGGGCAGCTTATTTGTGTTTTAATTTTTTTTCTTTTTTTTTTTTTATTTTCATTTTTAGTTTACTTTTAGATTTTTTTTTTCAAGTTTTTAAGTTTCTTTATAATTTTTTTAATTTTATGAAATATATTTTTATCATGGGAAGGATATTGACATTTTTTGATAGTTTATAGAGACATTGACACAATTAGTAGTTGGGGGGACATTGACAATATGGTTGTAATTTGAATGGATATGTATACTTTTCTCAACTAATTATTTAAAGTCTAAATATCCTCTATTTTCTTTTTTTGTTCTTCTCTCATTCTTCTATTTTTTTAAAATCATTATTGGATTTGTGGTACCCATGTGTGAACACACATGAAAATCTTAGATTCAATTGTAATTTTGAAAAATAAAAAGATGATAGGTAGATACTATAGCATTTCCCTTATTTAATACCTTATTTTTGTTTTAAACCTTGTCTTTTGAAGACAATATCTTGTTTAGTTCTTTTAATTCTTATCTTTTTATATACAAAAAAAAAAAAAAAAAAAAAAAAATTCTTACCTTTTTAAGACAACCTTATCCAATTCTTCCTTAAGACTTTCCAGTTTCTTAAATTAGTCATTTTCAATTCTGAATTTTATTTATAATTATTTTTTCTTAATTTGGCAAACGTCGATTTGAAATGAGTATTTTTAAGTTATTGGTCTTTTATTACGTGCTAAAGATACGAGATTGAGTAAATCTATCTCTTCACTCAACCAAAAAGAAAAAAAGAAAAAGAAAAAGAAATATATCCCTCTTTGCTCATGCCTATAAGCCAATCACTGCGATTGCCGTTTGCCCTTCTGGGCCTTCTCCACTCCGCTGCATCTCTTTGGGCTAAACTAACTGTTTCAGCCGCGGTCTTGCTTCTGGGCCTTTCGGGTCAAGGATTTATTTATTTTTGGGCTTTTGGCCCTTTTCTTTTTTTACTAATTCGTCTGCTTTCGTTTTGCTGCAGAGGATTCCTCTGTTGTAATTTTGATTTCCTCGTTCTTTCCTTGTCTAATTTTGTTAACTTTAATGAACTTTTATGCTTGCCTAAACAAAAACAAAAACAAAAACAAAAATAAAAACAAAAACAAAAACAAAAATAGAAGGACCTTAAGCATGTCCTCCCTAGAGAGAGATAGATTCTAATTTAATATGGACATTTTTTTGAGGATAGAAATTTCATACTTCTAACCATTATATAAAGGGAAAAATATAAAATCGGTCCATGTGGTTGGCATCTGCGATGTGTGTGTGGGTTCTTTGTTTTTTGTTTTTGTTTTCTGTCTTTTTTTTTTTTTTTTTTTTAATTTAGTTTTTTGGGAGCTGCGAAGAACCAAAAATAAAACAAACTTTTATAAAAATTAACATGAATTTGACATACGAAGATGGAAGGTCGGCGGCGTGAGGAAGAAGAACTCATCGATACCAGGAACTCATCGATGTGTTTTAATGTTTAACGGTGGGGGAATGGGATTGAGGCTGAATGTGTTTTAATTTTTGGGGATTAATTTTTTTTACTTTGTAAAAATGACATGGAGTGACTTGGTGATGTGTAAAATCCTAGCTGTATTATTCAACAAGTGATAAATAATTAATGACACATGTCGAGTTTCTATTGGTCTGATGTGACAGACTAACGGTTTCTATTAAAGTGACTAACGAAAATTTGTTTCAGGGAGTGATTTGTTATTTTGGCTTACCCTGAGGACCTTTAAGTTTTTTCTTATACCATAGGGAGTGATTTGTAATATAAACCAACCACAGAGACCAATTTTACATTTTTCTTTTTGTATTAATTTCTTCAGCAACTTTATTCCATAAATCTTTACCTAATCATGTTCTTCTATGAAAATCCCTTTTTCCCCCCTTTTGCTAAACAATAGAAGAAGGTATACCACTAATAGTACAATGGATCGCATATCCGTTTCCGAACAATGAACACCTACGAGAGAGGTAGGATAAGATCGGAGAATTGCCAAAGTGCTGTCAAGAGATGATTTAGATGCTTAAGTTAGCAAAAGTAATTACCAATATAAATATCTCTCACCCAAAGATGAAGGAGTATGATATGTTTCTTATGTTCATAGATTAGATGTCTCTCCTTGTATGGAGAGTATGTGTACGATGTATTAGTTGGCTAGGTGTTATTGACTGATAGGATGTTGCCTTGGCTCGACATAGGGTTTGATTCGTGTACCCTAGCAGTAGGGGCAAAGGGATTTTCCTTCTGCCATTGACTCACTGTTTCGGACGTTTTTCGTAATTAGAATTTACAAAGGTTGAAAAAGAGGAATGTTATATTGGCATATTTGGGTAACCAATTATTTTTTATCAAACTCAATTCTTCTCAAAAGTCAACTATCTTCCACTACTCAAATTTATTCAACTCAACTCAAAAAATAATATAAAATATTATATTTTTATTAAAAAAAAATGGAGGGGTGGCCGAGCCACCCCAAGCAATTTAGGGGAGTGGCCAAGCCACCCCCAAAAATCCACCCCCTGGGGGGGTGATTTCAACCACCCAACTTTTCTTTTCTTTTTTTTCTTTCTTTTTTTTTTTAATTTTAATTTTAAGAATTAAATATAAGTTTTTTATTCATTTTTAATTATATCTTTTTCAAATATATTCACCTACTCAAACATTTTTTCTAAACCATCCAAACATAATTTCAATTTTTTCCCTCGGTATCCATAAAGTCAACAAAAAATCAAATAAAATCGACTAAAATCGAACACCTAAACAAGCTTTATAGGACATCTCTTTTAACTTTTAGAAAAACGCATCGTTTGGCTTTGTCTTTTGTTTACCAAAACTGTCGTTTAAATAATGTAAAACGACACATTAACTAATGTTGTGAAACACTTTTTTTTTTTCCAAGCTAACGGCGCCACTTTGAGAAAAACTAAAGCCTTAAATAAGTTACGAAGGTTTTTTTTTTTTTTTTAAGATACAATACGAGAAACAAACAAACAACAAAGCAAAACAAACAGAAGGACTTAGCCAAAAGTGTTAAGCCTGAGAGAGGGTGCAGGGGGTCCTTCCCACTACATAGGGGATATGAGAGGGGATGAGAAAAATAAGTGAGGATGCAGCCAGAATGGGATCTAGCCGCGGCCCAATATGCCACATGATGGGTGCAGAAGTTTGCACTTCTGTTAACTTTTTCAGCCTTCCAAGAGAAAGTAGAGGGAATTAAAAAAATACAGTCATAAATAATGTTTACAATTTTTCGATTTTGAACAAGAGTGGGATGCTGGAGAGCCAAAATTACAGCCAGTGAGTCGCCTTCTAAAGTGAAGGAAGTGAGCTTGAGGGAGGCTGCCAAGGAAGAAGCTAGACGGGCAGCAAAGGCTTCCCCATACACAGGATCACAGGGAGGGCTGATGAGAGAAGAAGCCCTGATTATGGCACCACTGGAGTCTCAGCAAACTGCTATTTGGGAAGAAAAGGAGTCTTTGATTGCAGTATCAAAGTTGATCTTGAAAGAACCATTTGGAGGAGGAATTCATCTCTCCAATACTAGGGCCAAAACTGCTTTCCAAGCTTGAAAGTGTTCCAATGAGATTTTCTTGATGGAGATAGCCAAAGTTCTAGCATCAGGGATGATAACATCATGGAGATCTTTGTTCATAGAAAACCACATAAGATCACAAAAAACAGCCACAAAAATTGGAAGAGATGAGAGTCTTTTGGGGGGATCCAAAAAAAGAGGAAGGGGAAAGAAGCCCTTTTTATCCATACATCCAACCCGAGAGAGGACCAAGCAACTGAGTCAGAAGGCCAAAAAGATTCCCTCCAGGCAATCCTAGCATAGGAGCATCTAAAGAAAAGGTGGGGGAGAGAATCAGCTTCTGCCTTTCAAAGGGGACAAACCATATCTGGTAAAGGAATAGGAAAAATTAAGCTTAACCTAGATTTAGTGGGAAGAAGGTTCCAGATGATTTTCCAAAGAAACAGCCTCAAGTGGTCACTGAGATTTAGTTTCCATAAATTTTTCCAATCCGAAGGGGAGAAAATGGGATGTGGGGAGGAAATCCTATTTCGGCATAGCAAAGAGTACGTCGAGCTGGGGGTAAAAGCTCCACTAGCCGAAGGAGTCCAAAGACTAGATTGAACTGAATGAGGGAGAATGTTGATTTTGAGAATCTCTCTTATACTGGATTGGTCAAATAGAACAAAAAGAAGAGGGAAATCTTAAGAGAGGGACGGGGTAAGGAGGTCACAAATCCGGAGAGATGGGAGAGGGGAAGAGGGGGATCTCGGGTGAGGTTTAAACAAAGGTAGAGTTGGGATCCATAGAGAATCCCAAATGGGAAGAGTAGAGGGCCAATGGATGGAATAGCAAAAGCCCTAAGATAGAAGGGATCTGGATTTCAGAATGCCCTTCTATAGCCAAGAGCAAGTAGGGGGAACGGGAGCAGAAAAAAATGGGGAGTGGTGGAGACACTTACATTGCAATTGTGAAACCCACGGGCTGCTGGAGGTAGAGATAATCTTCTAGCTGAGTTTAGCAATAAAGGCTAGGTTGACATCCTTCATTAGCCGAAAACCCAAACCACCAGAGGCTTTGGGGGAGCAAAGAGAGCTCCAAGACTTAAGAGAGAGATTTCTAGACTTAAGAGAGGAGAAACCCAACCAGAAATTCTTGAACATTTGATCCAATTTGTTGCTGAAGCCCATTGGAAGGAGGAAAGTACTCATAGCATAAGAAGGCATTGAAGTAGCCACAGATTTAATGAGGACTGCCATGCTAGCTTAAGAAAGTGTTTTAGCTCTCCAACCTTCAATTTTGCTCTAAACTTTCTTGAGGATAGAATAGAACGCCCCCATCTTTAAGTTTCCGAAAAGTAAAGGGAGACCAAGGTAAATAGACTTTGGGGGGTTTAGGTTAAAGGGGAGAATAGAGAGAATGGAATATATAGAGCTAGATCTTGTATTTTTGGAAAAATGGATGGAAGATTTGCTAAGGTTGATGGACTGTCCTGACCAATTGGAATAGTTCTCTAGACAACTCTTGATGCAAGAAGTTTAGGAGAGAGTAGCCCAGCCAAAAATAAAAAGATCATCCGCAAAAAGGAGGTGATAAATGGGAGGGCAGTGTCTAGCTATATTTAGACCCTTTAAAAAACCAGCAGCCTCTGCTCTAAACAAAAGTCTAGAGAAAACTTCAGAGCCAAGGATGAAGAGGAAAAGGGAAAGTGGGTCTCCTTATCTCAAACCCCTAGATGGAGAGAAGAACCCATAAGGGCTGCCATTGATGAGGATAGAGAAGGATGAAGAGGAGATATAAACTCGGATCCAGTTTAGCCATATATGGTGGAAACCTAATTTCTGCATGATGGCAAGGATGAAACTCCACTCCATTATATTAAAAGCCTTCTCCATGTCCATCTTTAAGAACATAAAACCTCATTTCCCTTTTTTATTCTTGAAAGAGTGTAGCAACTCATGAGCCAAGATTGAGTTGTCCTGGATATTTCTATTAGGCACAAAGGCCGATTGGAGAGGAGAAATGATCTTTGGGATCATCTGCTTCAAGCGGCTTGCTAGGATCTTGGAAATGAGCTTGTACACTATGTTGCAAAACTAATTGGCCGAAAATGGTTGATTGCATGAGAGCCACTTCTTTTCGGGACGAAAGCTATGAAGGTGTGGTTTTGCTCACGAAGCAAATGACTTTGATGGAAAAAATTTCACATATAACCCAACATATCAATTTTAACAGTAGACCAATATTTTTTGAAGAAGAAGGCAGTGAAGCCATCTGGTCCTGGGGCCTTGGTGGAACCGATGCTAAACAAAGCTTGAACTACCTCCTCCTTTAAGGGCATAGCACAAAGGAAGACATTGTCCTCTGCCAAGATGACAGGGTTGAAAAGACTAAGCAAATCACCATCAATAGGAGGCAAAGAAGTGGCAAAGATGCTGGAGAAATGATTGACAAAATTATCTCTAATTGAAGTTCTATCCGAAAGCCAATCCCCTGATTCAGTCTTGATGAAATCCACTGCATTTGATCTTCTTCTAATGATGGTGAAGGTGTGGAAAAATCTGGTATTCAGATCTTTACAGGTGAGCCAGGTCTCACGAGATTTGTTCCTCCAGAGAAGTTCTTCTTTAATCAGAAGGTCTTCTAAATTTGACTTAAGAAAAGCTTCCCGAGTAAAGGAGGCCAAAGTGTGGGGGCCCTGTTGAATGGAATCAATCTGCTTCAGGGTGACCTTTATGTTTCTCTGGATATTCCCAAAATACTGGGTGTTCCAACTTTTCAGAGCTGCCTTGGTATATTTAAGCTTCTTTACCAGACAAAAAGCTGGATTACCCTGGACAACCCGATTCCAGGCAGCATCTATGATCTGACCACATGTAGGATTTCTTGTCCAAAATTCCTCAAACCTGAAAGGTCTGGGTAAAGGAGGAGAAGTGCCATAAGTGTTGAGAAAAATGGGGTTGTGATCAGAGAAGAAAGCTGGGATATGGAGAATATAGTAAGAAGGAAACTGGTGGACCCATTGGCTTGAAGCAAGGGCCCTGTCCAAACATTCCTTGATGATGTCATTTCCTTCTCTGTTATTAGACCAAGTGTAAGGGTTCCCAGTGAACCCAAGATCAATCAAACCGAAACGATCGATGAAGGATCTGAAAGGACAAGATGAAGGGCTACCATAAGGCTGGCCACCCAATTTCTCGGATTGAGATAAAATGTGATTGAGATCCCCAATACAGAGCCACAGAATGTTTGAGTCCTCACTATTAACAGAGAAAACATTCCAGAAATCCACCTTATCATGCCAAAGTGGAGGCCCATAAACACACGAAAGAATCCACGGCTTGTGAGGGGGGTCAGAGAAACACCAAGCAGTAATAACATTCGTAGTTAAAGAAAAACATCTTAAATCAACACCCGGTCTCCAGGCTAAGAGAAGACCACCTCTAGAACCAGAGGGGGGAACCTAGGAGAACCGAAAAAATCTAAGTCGATATGCATAACAGCAGAGGCTTGGGTGGGATCAGTCTTAGTTTCAAATAAAAATAAAATATCAGGATTAACAGTCCTGATCAAAACCTGTAAGCTCCGAATTGCAGAGGGACGAGTAAGCCCTCTACAATTTCATGAAAGGAACTTCATTGGGAGGGGGCAAGGCTGAGCCTACCGCCTCGAATTCATGGTTACCTAGAACAGGAGGGAGAATCGTCTGACCAATGTGGCTTTGGAGAGGCTGAGTTTCTCGCATTAGTCTAGCAGCCTTGAAGACAACCCTAGGAACATGTGTCAGGGGAGCAGGAGAGGACGATTCCACACTAGTAGGGACAGAAGATGTGAGTTCCATGGCGCAGTTGGTGGCTTTTGCATTCAGAGCTGAATAAGGCCTTTTCTTGGATGAAGAAGAGAAACCAACATCTCTGAGTCGTTTGAGCTTTGAAGATTCTGAAGGTTGAAAGGGACCAAGGGGAGCAGGCCAGAGAGGAAGCGGAGCATTTCAAGGATCAAGGGGATTAGGGATTAGGGGGAACTATTTTTTGTGTGGGCGAAGAGGATAAAGGTGAAATCGGGAGGATTTTTTATGTGGAGTGATAGAAGATTTGGAGGACAAGAGGGGTAAAGGGAATCAGTGGAAGGCCGAGAGAGGTTCTGAGCAGTGTAGGTGGGTGGGCTTATTTGTAGGCTACAGGAGGAAACAACAATGGATGGGCTTGTAAGAGGGCTTGAGATAAAAAGGGAGGCTTGGGTTAAATGGGCTTGGGAGTTGGCCCATAGAAGGCTGTCTAAAGGGGGGGTTGAAAACAAACCAGAAGGGGGAGAAAAAAATAAAGGTAGGTTTGTTAAGGATAAGAGGAGCATTTAAGACTGTATCAGGGTTCAGCGTTATTAATGAGAGGTTGATGTTTTCAAGTGAAATGGGGTAGGTAGCAAATGATAAGTTTGCTGATGTGGAGGCTTCTGAAACAATAGAGAGGAAGGCAAGTTGATTTGACAAGGATTAGGAATAGCGAAGGGCAGAGGTTGGTGTGTTGGCAACGACGAGACTGCTGCTTGCATAGGTAATAGGGATAGTAAGGTTTGTGTAAAAAGGAACCAACTCGGAGCTAGTTGACTCACTGCCAGCAGCCTAATCAGTGGATGGAAGAACCTCCGGCTGATGAGGTGTAGTATGTGCCCTAAAGTTTGAGAATGTTGAAACTTTAAGGGAGAATCGGTACCTTACTGAGACGATGGGATCAAAAGGACCACTGCAAGATGATTTCTTGTGGCCAAGAAAACCACAAGATATGTAATAGTCACCTATGCGTTCATATTTGAACTGGATCCAGATAGGTGGACCATCTTCACACTCTTGGAAAAACCCAGGCAAGATAAGTTTGGTGATGTCTATTTCAACAAGCAGGCGAAGATATCTGCAATAAATAATGCCCAAAGAGTTGGCGTTTTCCACTTCCAATAGATTCTCTAGGCCTTTCCCGATAGCTAGAGCATTCCAGAGAATCATATATTTCAAAGGTAACTTATGGGCTTGAATCCAGAAAGAAGCTTTGGAGAACTGGACTTCTTTATTAAGCGTGAGAACTAATGACCGCTTTAGTAGGATAAGCAGAGAGCCGTCAATGTTCCAAGTGACCTGCTTTAGGATTTTTATAAGGTGACAAGGCTGTTTGAAAGTGAAGATAAACTTGTTGTAAGCAATCACCTCAATATCGAAAGGGATAGTGAAGTTTCAAGCTTTGTTAAGAGTGTCCCTAACCATTTTGGTGTTGTGTTGTTTGGAGGAGATGGAAAAACTAATAAGGGCTAGAGATTCTGTAGGAGAGGTATCTGGGGAAACAGGGATAAGTTTAGAGGTAGAGTCATCCTAAGAGTGGGCATCAGTCGGCCATATTAAGGATTCAAGATCCATGGGGGATGCAATCGTGAGTAGGTGAGAACAGAGAGTTCAAGGGAGAAGAGAATACTAGGTTCTAGGGGTTATGAAGGTTTAAATTAAGCATGTAGCGTCAAGTTTTTTTTTTTTTCTCTCTCTCTCTCTCTCTCTGAGCTAATTAACGACGCCTTTACGAGGGTTTAAAGTTTTAAACAAACAAACAAACACCTTTTTTTTATTGCAAAACAGTAACTATTTGGTTATTTGCGTTTTGTCAAAGTTTCATTATTTAAGAATCAAAGCCATTTAACAATTTGATTTCTTCTTACAATATTTCTTCCAATTTCAAGCGTTCAACAATTCAAATCAATTGCAAGTATGTAATTAAAATTTTACATTAATTAACCTTTTATATTTGAATTACTTGTTTAAATTAATTGTCTATAAATATTTGTAGTTTTTGTTACATATTTTAGTTATATGAATTACTTAAGATTTTGGAAAAATAACAATGATTATATTGAGCTTCCAATCAAATTTTAAAAGAACTAGTATCAAGGTAGATTCAACAAATTTGCAAGTAAATCCTTATTTATGAAAAAATAAATTCTAATTATCATCTTAGTAATAGAGACCAAATTCGAATAACATACTATAAAAGTGACATTGTCAACCAGTTAACCCTTATTTTTCACAAACAAAATTGTGAAAATAATTAATGATTGTCTCGTTATGTACATTGAGAATGATATATTCAAGACTATCAGCAATGAAGAAATTATGCAGTGATTTCTAAGTATGAAAACTAATCAAGAATAATTGAATAAATTAATCATAGGAATGACAAAATAAATTGTAAGTTACATTTATATATTTTAAACAATAATTTGAATTTTTTATTTATTTTGTTAGTTTCATTTTTAATATTTTTATCAATTTTTGTTCAACTTTAGTTTTTTTTTTCATTTATTAAAAAAAATTATTGACCCCTATGAACCAAAATCCTAGCCCCGCCACTGCCTAGTGGGGTGTGTCCTTAGCCAAGTTTCTCCTGTTGGAGGGGTGTGGTCTTGACCGATTATGGCACTAAGTTTCTTGCATGCTGTCAGGTGGTGGCTGTTGTCATGTAGGAATGCGTGTCCACTAACAAATTGGGAGTGTTGCCTATTACTCCACCAAGAATAATGGGACAGCTAAGATGGAATAGTGGGAGGGGATCCTCTACGGTTCCTTCAAGTTGTTTTCTAAATACAAGCATAGCGACCTATCAAGGCCTCTGGCCTAAGCTTCTCTCATTAGGCTTCGGCATGTTTTTCTTCTTTGGCTAGCACACAGATGCTCAGTGTATCTATTACACTCCATTATCAAGTAGAATTTGGTTTACCTAGTCAGGCATTAAGAATCCTTCTATTTCATTCATGCTTTTGAATTCTAGCGGTTTTTATCTAGGAAGCCATAAGGGTGCATTTTAGGTTAGGGGTGTCTAACAACTACTACTAGGTGTGTTGTGTCATCGTTGATTCGTTTCCAAAACACGTGGTAAGACCTTGGTTGCACGTTGATTTGAATTCCCACGACTAGGCTTTAAGGCTCTTAAAGACACATAAAGAAGATAGCTTTTTCCATCTGCAAAACTTTCATTGGTGTTTTTTTCCTTGTACCTTCTATTTTCACACTTCTGTCTTTCTCCCTTCATTGTTTGCCTCAACTTGGTCCATTAGATTCTTTTCCTTTCTTCTCCCTCTAGCTTTGCTATATTTGCTTTATGGTTCAGTGTCCCCTAGTTCTTGATCAGCCCTTTGATGAAGTTGGTTATGCCTTGTAACACCCCCCCCCTTTCCCTCCCCTCCCCCAAAGATGGTGTTGAAGGGAGATTATGTTGATTTGAATCTCTACCTCATAGCTCAAAAGTACTCAAACCTCTTCCTTTCTTTTTCTCTTTTTCCCTCCTCTCTTTCTTCTCTCTCTCTCTCTCTCTCTCTCTCTCTCTCTCCCTCTCTCTCTTTTCTCTCTCTGGTAATGTGACTAACATAGTACTTACAACCTTAATCAAGCAAAACTTCTAACATTTCAACAAGCTCAAATAACAATACTCAATTTCCAAACTTTAAAAATCCACCAAACTTAGAAATAACACAAGAGAGGTGGTCACACTTATAAAACATGCACTTAAATAACCAAGAAATGTTATTAGCACATATTAACAAGGCCTAACATTCAAATATATATATATATATAAGTTATTTATAATTTTCAGCTATGAGAAAGCCAAAATCAATAACGAACAACATTTTATTCAAGACAAATATAACCTTATGATAGATTTACTATCACATCTACCACGTCTCGACCAGCTGATTTAGACAAGCAAGAGTTGATAAATGATTCAAGTTCAATAGCGATGGGAGATAATGCGCTTAAAATAACAGTAAGAGATAATAAGGGATAAAGTGCTTAAAATGCAACCTTAAGTACCTTTCAACAAGATCATTTATTTGCACTAGAAAACATTTCGAAAAACAATATTTAAAATACTTAAAAAGGCTAGAGAACTCACCTCATCATTGTTTTCTTTCCTCTAGCCCTCTCAAACTTCGTCATCACACCCTCATCTTCCGCATCCTCAATATGATTATCACCTGCAAAACATGTTTCCATAATTTAATTCAGGGCAAAATACTTTTTACCCCCCTGAAGTATCCACTCATTGACACTTTAACCCCCAATGCTTAAAAAGTGACATTCAACCCCCCTAATCTTGACGACGTTTGCAAGTTAACCCCTCCGTCCGTCTTTTCTGTTATTTTGGACGGAAGTAAATTCACGTGCCTTGCACGTGACTTTTTTATACCAAAATGTTCAAGAATGCCCTTGGGGGCTAAAGTGTCACAAAAAACAAAAGTAAACAAAATCAAAAAAATCAAAAAATATAAAATACAAAATTACAAAATCAGTCTATTTTGGGCTTAAATTACAAATTACTCCTTGTAGTAATAAAAAAAAAAAAAAAAAGAGAAAAATGCAAAATCAGTCCCTATGATTGGCCTAAATTACAAATCACTACCTGTGATATCAAAATGAACTTAGAAATCCCGTGGTATGCCAAAAAAATAAATTAATTCTTAAAGTCAAACTCTGTTAATTTTTAATTGATTTTATTAAGTGCCACATCAGCACCAATGGAAAATTAACACGTGGCAATCTTATTAAAAAATATATAAATATATTAAGTATATAAAATATAAAATTAACTAATTAATTATTATTTTTTTTTTAAAAAAAAAAAGAAGAATGGCAGCCACTCCTTGGGGGGAGGGGGTGGCCTACGAGCCACCCCCAAAGGTGGCTGGGGGTGGCTCGCCGCCATCCCCGGCCACCTCTGGGGTGGCTCGCGGACCACCCCCAGTGGTGGCCGCATTTTACACGGCCACCTATGTGGCAATCAGGGTGGCCGTGCGTGGTGGCCGCGTAAACCTCTGTGGCAGCCCAGGTGGCCTGGCGCCACCCCAAGATCTGATTTAGGGGTGGCGCGCAGACACCCCTGATCTGATCAAGGGGTGCGCGCGCGACCACCCCTAATCTATCTAGGGGTGGTCGCGCGCCACCCTAGGCTTGGGGTGGCGTTTGAGCCACCTCTGTGGCAGCCCGGGTGGCGCGCAGCCACCCCTAATCTGATCTAGGGGTGGCGCACGGCCACCCCTGATCTATCTAAGGGTGGCCGCGTGCGACCCCAGATCTACGCGCCATCCCATATCAGATCTGGGTGGCACGGCGCCACCCCAGCTGCCATAAAGGTGGGCCACATTTTACGCGGCCACCACTGGAGGTGGCTCGAACGCCACCCCCAACTCTGGGTGGCCCACGAGCCACCCTAGAGGTGGCCAGGGTGGCCTACGGCCACCCCCATGGGCTAGGGGTGGTGGCAAGCCACCCCCACAGCACCCCCTCCACCTCAAAATGGGTGGCTGCCAACAGGCAGCCACCCTGAATTTCTTTTTTTAAAAAAAAAAAAAAAAAAAAAACAATATAGCCTCTGAGGCATTTTCGAACTTTTAAGCAAAAAAAAGTCACTTGCCTTGCACGTGACTTGACTTCCGTCCAGGAATAACAGAAAAGATGGACGAAGGGTTTAATTTGCAAACGTCGTCAAGATTAGGGAGGTCGAATGTCACTTTTTAAACATTGGGGGCTAAAGTGCCAATGAGTGGATACTTCAGGGGGGTAAAAAGTATTTTGCCCTTTAATTCATAAATAAATAGAATTATATAAATACACATAATTCTAAAACTTATAATCCAATGATACTACACATAAAACATCACATGTGCAACTAGCTCCAAATGATTTCGGGCACATACTTGGAGAGTGTAGGCTTGAAAAGCTCATCTCGTCTCCTTGCATACAACATATTATGAGTTCATAAGAGGTAATTGAATTAGGTGGGCTAAATTAGCCTCACAAAGCATTGAAGTTGAACTAGTATATATGTTAGAAATTTACTTGTGCTTGCAGAAGGTTGCTGATAATGCTTTGCATGAGATTCATTTTCGCCTACATTTGAACGGAAATAGGCTGCTAATAATGCTTTGTTATGTAGTAAGCAAACAAACACCCATATCGTCGAGTCCAAAAAGTATAGCAAAAACCATAACTAAGGAATTGAAGAACTTATTGATTTATCGCTACATAAGAAATTTCAAAAGATAATCGTCCTAGTTGCTATCATCTTCAAATATGTCTCCTAAATTGTCAACAAATCAAAGGAACTATGAAGAAAAAAAAAAAAGAGAGAGAACAACTGCATTTGAACACAAGTCACTTAAGAAAATCCACAACCCTAACCCTAAAAATGTCGCGCATTTAAGAGAAAAATAAGGGGGACTAACCTTATGCTTTGGCCCAGGTATTGCTACGAATTCGAGAGCTTCGAATTCAAAACTGCAAATGAAAGAACTTGGGTCTTGGACAGAGTGTTTTGTAGCCTTTCTTACAAAGGGACTTGCAAAGGGATTGTGAGAGTGAAAATGATCACTCGCAAAGGGACGAGAAGTGTTATTAGGGCAAGGGGAAACATCGTCGTTTTAAAATAATTTTTTGGCATTTTTAGATAAACGCCCATAAACTTCATGATTCAGTTTTATTTTTTATTTTTATTTTAGAAAAAAAAAAATCAATACCTTTCTTGGCATTTTATGAAAACACCAATAAATGAACGACGTTTATGTAAAAAGGGCAATACAATTTTACACAACGTCGATTTCTTTTTACATTGTATTTAAATGCCAATAAATATATGGGTGTTTGTAATTATATGCCGCCATTTATTTCACATTTTTCGATGTATATAAATAAACGCCGAAAAATTATCGATGTTTGACTTAAATGTCAATAATTATACTTTTATCAGCATTTGTGGTGAGCACTAGTAATTAAACACCGGTTTTTTAGTTGTGAAGAAAAAAAGAGGGCCCAATTAGGGTTAAAAGTTTTAGACTAAGATGAAATGGATTAGGCTAATCAAGACGAACCCAACCCATCACTACAAATAAATGCTAAATAATCAAACAAGAATAATATGATTCGAATAAACATTGAACATACATGGATATAAACCATTTTTAAGTTTCTTTTCTCTAGTTGTATAACATCATTTACGTAAAAACAAATTCGTACAAAGCGTGGCAGTTATCTCCCAGTGTTGGACTGTTGGTGATTCCACAAAGCAACAAATATAATACAAAGGCATGAAAAAATTAAAGCTGTAAAAATCCAGGTTTTCATTTTTCCCCCCATGATTGACCTTTTCCGAATGAAAAGCGTTTCCAGCATACTGTAAATGTGTTATATAGATGACGCCTAATTTGCTAGACCTGCTGCGAGTCTGGCTCTTAGGTCTTTCCTTAAGATTTTGCCTGATGGAGCTTTCGGAATTGCGTCTGTGAAGAAAACCTGGTTGATTCTCTTATAGAAAACAACCTGCACAATAAAAGCAACCATCGAATTTTTAAGAATTTATAAATTCAATTGTTATTAGGACCAATATTTTCCTAGAGTAAATCTATAAGAATTGTCAAAATATCAACCATTTATCTTAAATAATTTGTATTTCATCAATTGTTTGTCATCTTAAGAAACAGTTTAAATAGATTTCAAAAGTATCCCATCTATTTATTCCCTTGAAAAAAAACAAAAAACAAAAGTGCATAACATTATATCAACATGTAAAATTGTGTATTCAATTGTGTTTTTACAAGATCCTAAAGGAAGATTATAAAGTGATACATCATAATAGAATGACCTGAACAAGTTTAGATATTTACTTTCTCTTTTTTCTTAAAATTGGACAAGTTCATGACTTGAACAAGTTTATTATATATCAGTTCATGGATTATTTTACTTATTTTTCTTGTAATAAATTACTCAATTGGAGGAAAAAGAGATTCGATACATGATTTATCTTGAGGTAAATTAGGTTGAAACTTTAGAATAATAAGGGAAAAAAAAAGGGTTTTTGAGGTAGATTTCATTTTTAGGCTAAATTGTGCAGAAACTTAGAAAGAAGAGAAAGAGGGAGAAGAAGAAGAATTGTCATTATCAATATAACTAATAATGTTTTTGTTTGTGAAAAAAAAATAAGTATATAGTTTTTATTTTTGAGTTAACTACTCTACTATTATCAAGTTCAAAATATAGGAAGCAAGCCAAAAAAAAAAAAAAAGATTTGTATACATGTAAGTTTATTTCTTTTACAAACCTATCTAATAGATTTTACCTGTCTTGAGATATATTGCTTGATGTCGTCTTCACTGATTTTGGAACCATTTGACTTCACTACAAATGCGACAGGAACCTCCCCTGCAGCCTCATCTTTCATGCTGAAACAAATCAAGGGTGATTAATTATATATAAGAAACTAACTTCAAATGTCAAGCCCTTAATCTATTAGCCTAAGAGACACTACAAGAAAAATGAGCGATGACAAATCATGTTGCCACGATGGTAGCGTTTGCTCTGTCATATTCGGTCATCCGCGACATTTTGAGTTGTGGATATTGGTTATTAGCGACGACTTAAGCTTAACATCTTTTCACTGAAGGTTCCTCACATGAGCTAACAGTCGTTGCTGATATCATCTTTTTAGCGACGACACTAGTAATCATTACGGATAATACAATGAATGTAGGAAAACTTACGAAACAACAGCTGCATCGGAGATGTTAGGATGGGCGACCAACATCGCTTCCAGCTCGGCGGGGGCAACTTGGAAACCTTTGTACTTAATCAGTTCCTTTAATCGATCAACAATGAAGAGCTCATCATTGTCATCGATGTACCCAATATCACCTGTGTACAACCATCCATCTTTGTCTATGGTCCTCTCTGTAGCCTCTGGGTCATTAAGATAACCTAACCAAAACGCATATATGGGTTAAATATTAGTGACCAATGTTTTTATTATAAAAAACATGTAAAACTTTGGAGTTTTTTTTTTTTTTTTGATGATGAGAATGTAAAACTTTAGAGTTGTTTTTAAAGTTTGTTGTGTTACTAGGTCTTAGATTATGTCGATCCAATGAACATATAATAAATAGCAAGAGATTTATCATGGTCTGCAAATTAAGCTAGCTTAAAAATTACCCCTATTAATTATTCTAGAATATATGTTTAGCCCTTATGTTAACATTTTTTTTCTTTAATTTTTCTCTCAAAAAAAGTCAGACTCATTTCTTCAAATCACCAAATAACTTTTTTTATTTTTCACTCATTAAAAATTCGAAAGTTCGTTCACCTTTATATAACATCAATCAATTCTTATTTTTCTCTAAAAAAAATAAAAATCAAACTTTTTCCTTCACATTACCAAACAATTATCTTTATTTTTCTCTTACAAAAAGATAAATGCTAGGTTTCCCAAATTTTTTCTCAAAATTTGGTTCCATTGGGATGATGACACATCACTTGGGAATCAAATTTTTGGAAAAAAAAAAAAAAAAATGGGAAACCAAGCATTTCTCCTTTGCCAGCACACTCATCGTTACTTTCTCCATGCACGTGATCAAGTCATCAAAGATTTGCTTATTGTTTTTCAGGCTTGTAACCTTTGAATTTATGGGACAGGAATTCTCTCAATTTCATAGTTAGAATGTAAAGTTGGTACATCTAACAATATATATAATATCATATTACTTAAATTTAAAATTAGTATATATATATATTATATATAGATATATATATATATAAGTATATAAATCGTCAAATACATTAACTTTAAATTTATCGGTAAAATAAATATTATTATCTCAAATTATATTCCGAACTTTTATGTGACAACCGAGGTAAAGAAATTAATGAATTAGTAGTCCATCATTGAAATTGTTAGTGGATAGTTCGCAATCATTCGTCAAGATCATCCTAAAATTGGACGAAAGAAAGGTGTGGCTTTGATTTGTGGGGCCTTCCGAAATGCTTACAACCTCATTTTCCATTACATAATGACAAGGAATTAGTACTTCTGAGGAGTAAAATAATTAGGTAGAAATAGTGACCGGTGATAAAAATGATAGTATTTATGAGTGGATAAGAATTTCTAGCCATGCATTTGGACAGAAAGATATTTAATTAACTCATTTAATAGTAATTTAATTATTAAATGCTACATACAACTAAAAATATTTGAAGAAATATTTTGAATTATTACGTATAGAGTTTTGAAGAAGAAGTCTCAAAATGATTTTCTGAAAACTTTGTCCCAAAAATAATCGATAGATCTTGCCACCACGTCCATACGGATTCACTAAATATTCCAACGTACCCACCAAATAAGGCCGAATTGGTCGTGTGAATTGTGTAAGTTGTACCCCATCGTCGCACGCACGACTTAATATAAAAATGATCCCTATTCTTCATTGTTGAATAAATAACCATTTATATAATTTTTAATAAATTAGAAAATTAATTATTCATATTGAATTAGTCAGTCCTAGATTACTAACTTTCATGTGTTATCGTATTGCTTTGTGCATATTCCAATTAATCCCATTTTATATACAAAAGGCTAGACACGTTCTCAAACTATATCTATATATATTAAACGTAATAGACTAGCATTTAAAAATGATATCTATTTTTTGCAAATATTATTAAAATTATATTTAATAAAAGAAGAGGTCAACGCAGGTAGGAATTTATATATACCTTTCATGATCTGGCTACCTCTGATGCAAATCTCTCCGGCTTGATTTCGTGGAAGCGAAGCGCCGGTATCGGGGTCAACGATCTTCATCTGAGCGTTTCTTACGACGGTCCCACATGCGCCTGATTTTATCTCGAAGGCTTCCTTTGCAAATGCCAAGCACATTGCTAGCACTGGTCCAGCTTCAGTCATCCCATACCCCTGCACGACAACAGATTTTTTCAAACAGAAAAAGAAACTAATAGATTTTTAAAAAAAAAAAAAAACTTATTCCATCTTTCATTCATGTGGGGAGATGAATCATAGAATGAAGTGTAGCATTATTAATGGGTCTCGTCTTTTTTAGCAAATGACAGATTTTAGAACTATCTTAAGCCAGATGCGTTGGCATCCCATGGTCCGAGTTCTAGTTTGGTTGCAATAATCAAAACCCGACAAGAACTGGTTTTAACTTGCTTAAATCACGTCAAACATTTCTAGCCAAGCAAACGTTGAGACGGAAACCAAACAATGCTCTGAAATGATAACGTAGACCACAAGAGCAGAGAAGCAACGTACAATAATTCCTACAACTTCTATAATAATTCCTTGTAAATTCAATGTAGCAGTCCATATTTTGTAAAACAATAATGTCAATTTTTAAACTCTTTTACAACATGTTGACACATGTCAATATATGATGGGAGTCATGTTAGCAATTAAAAAAATTTAATATCCTTCAATAACATGCTAAAACGTGGTAACAAGTTATAAAATAATTGTAATTTTAACAATTTTCTTTACAAAATGTGTATCACGTTAATATTTTAATAATTAGTGTGATATTATAATACATGTAACAATACTCTAAAAAGAACAAAATAGTATATTCATTTTATGGTCTTGATTTAAAGTTAATAATTTTTTTTATCATAATATAAATAAGGGAAGGAGATTAAAGTTAATATATTTAATTGTATATAAAATCTTCATGTTGACACGTATTTTTAAAAAAACAACCTTCATTAAACTTGCAGGTTGACTGGATCACCCGCCATACGGGTATTATTCTTTTATTATTATTTTTTTTGACAGAAATTAGCTACAAACTGATTTGTAGCAATTAACTACAAACCAATCTAATAAAATGACATGTGTCCCTTAACATGTGAGAAACACATGTTTCTTATTAATGTTATTAAAAAAAACATGTGAGAAGCACATGCTATTAAAAAAACATGTATTTTTCACATGCTAAGAGACACATGTCAGTTTATTAGATTGGTTTGTAGCTAATTGCTACAAACCAATTTGTAGCTAATTTCTGTCCTTATCTTTTTATCCTCCTACAATTGAAATTCCAATAAAACTCGAAGTACCCGAACGCTATGGAATTATGTAATGAGAAAAGGAATTACCTGTCCAAGTTTGGCATTAGGAAGCTTGGCTCTAACGGCATCCTCTAGCTCTTTCCCCATCGGCGCTGCTCCTGACATCACCGTTCGGATGGACGACACGTTGTACCACTGGACGTCTGGGCTCTTGGCGATGGCCAGAACAATCGGAGGAACAAACGGCGCGATTGTCACCTTGTATTGCTGAACCAGCTCCAGCAATTTCACAATCTCAAACTTCTGCATAATCAGAATCGAAGCCCCGACCCGCAGCCCGCAAAGAAAAACCGAATTCAGCGAATAGATATGGAACAGCGGCAAAACGCACAGTATCACATCCCCGCTGTGAAAGTACAAGTTTGGGTTTTCACCGTCCACCTGTTGTGCCACGCTGGTGACAAGCCCCCTATGCGTTAACATAACTCCTTTTGGAAGCCCGGTGGTCCCCGACGAATAAGGCAGCGCCACGACGTCGTCCGGGTTGATTTTAACGGCGGGGATATCGTTCTCGTCGGCCTGAGTCAACTGGGAGAAATGCAAGAAGTCGTCCAGCGGAGAGTCAATGCACATGACCTTCACGCCGTTTTCTTTTGCGAAGTCTTTCACTTTGTCAACGTAGGAAGATTGGGTAATAATGAGTTTCGTGTTTGATGCCTTCGCTTGCTTCGCGACCTCGGCCGGCGTGTAAAAAGGGTTCGCCGTCGTGCTGACGGCGCCGATGTACGATGCGCCGAGGAAAGCGAAGGCGAATTCGGGACAGTTTTGGAGCAAAAGCATGATCACCTCGCCTTGTTTGATGCCGAGCTTGTCAAGGCCGGAGGCGACTTTCCGGGCGGTGAGCTCGACCTCGGCGTAAGTGTAAGTGACGCCGTCGGCGCCATTGATGAGACAGGGACGGTCTTTGAATTGGGAGAGGTTTTCGAAGCAGTAGGTGTGGAGTGGGAGGTGGTTTGGGATGTAAATGTCGGGGAGCTTCGACCTGAAAATGAATTCTTGGAGGTCTTTTTGGGGCTCCATTGATGTTAGTTTGGCTGCTGGGAAAGGGGAGGAAAATAGAAAGGTCTTGGGGTGGTGGGGAGAGAACGAGAGAAGGTGAAGGTTTGGTTGAAGTTTGGGATCCTTTCTCTGGTTTGGTTTGAGTTTTGGTTGAGAACTAATATACAACGAGCAGGTGATGGTAGGAGCCTAGGAGGAGACCTTTATCATTTTAAAATTATTAATTTATCTAGTAGATTGCTGTATATGATTACCATAAGACAACGTGAAAATCAACATTTTAATATATTGTCATACAATTAAAATGGGATACTAAGCAATAAAAATTAGTCATTCGATTGGAACTCAAAAAAAAAAAATTAATAACTAATTTTTAGTGTTACATAATCTTATTTGTATAGTAGTAGTAATAATTCTAAATGTCATCTTCATATCTTTCTTTCGGTCATTCAAAACTGATTAAACATTTAAAATTACTATTGAATTAAAATCAAAGACAAAACCATGCTTAGACAAAGAAAGGTCAGGCTCCTTTGATTTTAAAATTTTCTTTAAATTTTTTTTTATTTATGTTAATTGGATATATATTTTAAAGCTTAAATATTAAGTTTGACATTTATTAAAAATAAATTTGACCTCTCATTTTTACTTAAGCCCTAACCTCCACATGAAAATCTCGGTTTCTTTCTTAAACAAAATCAAATAATAATTTTAAAAATCACAATAATTTAAAAAATAAAATAATAAAAAAAACCTCGAGTGAGACGTAGCATTATACGTCTAGGGAATAGCTTTTACAATAACTGAAGGGTAGAACAGGAATAATGAGGTCCAAAGTGCGATGGGCTTCGTCAAACCAACCGAGCTGTTGCTGGAGTCCTTGACAACAACCACTTATCATTTGACACGTATCCAACCCCTTGTCCTTCACTCGCATTTATGTGGTCCATTTGCTTGGCCCTGCAATAATGGATCTCCTGGTTGTGTCTGATAAGCCCTCTGTGATTTTGGTAACCTAATCTTCATTCTTGCACGTTGGGGGTTGGTGAGGGATATAATAATTGGGTGGTGGAAAAAAGAAAAAAAGAAAAAAAGATTTTGGATTTGGTTTGAGGAGGTCTGGGTTTGACTGACAATTGCGTGCCACGTAAGATTCTACACCTAACGCAAAGGCCTTACCCGTTCCTCGGCGGGTGATTGTAGCAGACGACACCATTCACCTACTACTGCAGCATTTCATGTATATTCTTTGTCAAAGAGTAGAGGGACGTCCCGGTGTCCCGGTGGGGTCCATTTTGGCTTGCTTGTTGGTTTTTGGCTAGGGCTTATGGCGGCTTAAATATGGCTAATCTTTTTCGTGAATTAGGGAACGTTTTGTACCTAAATTGACTATTTCATTTAAAAATTTTAAATTTTTTTTTTAAGAAAAAAAGAATGTGAAATTAATTCTTGTGATTGGCCTAAATTACATATCATTTTCTGTGGTATCAGAAAAATTCAGAAGTCTTTGGAGTATGCTAAAATAATAAATCATTCTCTGAAGACATTTTCCGTCAACTATTTTAACAGAACTCATCAATTTGCCACGTCAGACCAATAAAAATGCAGCACGTGTTATTTCTAATTAAAAAAAATATGATTAAAATTATAAAATCTCATAAATCATTTTTTAAAAAAACAAAAAAAAAAATAAAGGGGGTCGCCAAACCCACCCCAAACAGTAGGGTGCCAAAGTTCACCCCTAGATCCGGATCTAGAAGTGGCCTGCGCAGTCACCCCCGAGCCACCTCCTGGGGCGTGGGCCCAAAACCACCGATAGAGAACTGAGGGTGGCACACGCCAACCCCAAAGGGTGCAGTAGCTCCGCCAGCCCACCCCTAGCCGATCTAGGGTGGCTGTGAGCCACCTCTGGGTGCCGCGCCACGATCCCCAGACTGACAAGCGGGTGGCACCAGCCCCAACCACCCCAAATGACGCCAGAGGTGCTCCGCAGGCCATACCCCTAACCAAATACTAGGGTGGCTTCGGGCCACCCCCAACGGGGTGGCGACGAGCCACCCTTTCATTGTTTTGTTTTT